>JAVTVY010014367.1:0-60207 GCA_036873755.1 Hanleya hanleyi
CCATACAGGGTCCAGTTTTCGACACTAGGTGACCACAGTTTTCGACACCGGATGTGCCGCCATCTTGAACATACGTGCCGCCATCTTGGATATGGCCCATAATGCACCGGGTCAAAATACTCGCTTCTGATTGGTTGAGAGCTCTGTGACGGCTTTGAAATACTCGCTTCTGATTGGACGAGAGATCCGCATTGCGTCTGCGCATGCGCAGAATGATATTCCTACCGCACACCCAACCCATCAGATGCCCCTTCACGAATGCTTCACTTTGATACCTCACTCGACCCCATTGGACCATTAGAGGCTCCCCTAGCTCCAAAACGGCTAGTTTCATATCCTTTGACCACCGGGCATGCGCAGAATGCCGATATTCCAACCCCACACCCAGCCCATTAGATGCCCCTTCACGAATGCTTCACTTTGATACCTCACTCGATCCCATTGGACCATTTGTGGCTCCCCTAGCTCCACCACGGCTATTTCCATACCCTTCGGCCACCGCGCATGCGCAGAATGCCGATACTTCAACCCCACACCCAGCCCATCAGAGGCTCCCTCACCTAGGCTTCACTTTAATACCTCACTCGATCCCATTGGACCATCAGGGGCTCCCCTAGCTCCAACACGGCTATTTCCATACCCTTGGGCCCCCGCGCATGCGCAGAATGCCGCTATTTCAACCCCACTAGTCCAGTCAGATGCCCCCTCACATAGGCTTCACATTGATACCTCACTCGACCCCACTGGACCAGTAGTAACTCCCCTAGCTCCAACACGGCTATTTCCATACACTTCGGCCACCGCGCATGCGCAGAATGCCGATACTTCAACCCCACACCCAGCCCATCAGATGCCCCTTCACGAATGCTTCACTTTGATACCTCACTCGATCCCATTGGGCCATTTGTGGCTCCCCTAGTTCCAACACGGCTATTTCCATATCCTTGGGCCACCGCGCATGTGCAGAATGGTGACAACGCCCAAGCCGCTAGTCCAGTCAGATGCCCCTTCACATAAGCTTCACTTTGATACCTCACTCGACCCCATTGGACCATTATTGGCTTCGCTAGCTCCAAAACGACTATTTTCATACCCTTCGGCCACCGCGCATGCGCAGAATGACGCTATTTCAACCCCACACCCAGCCCATTACATGCCCCCTCACATAGGCTTCACATTGATACCTCACTCGACCCCACTGGACCAGTAGTCACTCCCCTAGCTCCAACACGGCTATTTCCATATCCTTGGGCCACACGAGTTGTCTCCCTTGCGTCAATGTGTGCAGATGGCGCTACGGTCGACGCCGTGATATGGAAAGGGCGTCCCCGCACCATCCTGGAGCCGCCAGTTTGCTTGTTGTTTTCTTGCGGAGATACACGGGACAATAAACACTCGACCCTAGGGTGGTACAGATGCTAGACTGATCCTATTAACATGGTACAACACCTATAGACTATGTTTATTACTATTATATGGCTTAGAGGTTTTTTTGAGGGTAATGTGAGGGTTTTTTCTCCCCGTGATGTCCCCACCGCCTCGTTTGCTCCCTTGCGCCGTCTAAAAACACCGCCATTTTACAAGTAATTAATTAAAATTAATTAATTAATTTATTAGTACCCATCCTCCGTATGGCAGAACTGTACAACCCAGAACAAGTCTAGACATGCCTTGATCACGTGATCGCCATTGGGAAACCCCCACTGGGGAATCCCCCACTGGGAAACCCCGCCACAGTTCCCCCTTAAATTTTACCCGTAGGGACTACTTTTTCTCCGCGGAAGCTTTTTTCCGCGACCGCATCACAGCCAAAACCACATCATCGCGGATGAATACATGCCCAGGGGCCCTTTGCCGGAACTATAGTGACCCAGAGTTACCTCCCCCTAGATTGGAACTCTTCAGTGTTGGAGGTGGGAAAGGTCAGTCACGTGACGTCATCTCATTTGCATAAAAGAGACCCAATTTAGCCTTCATATACTACTGACGCAGACGGCTGTGCAACGCTATACGGGCGAGAACGAGCACCGTGATTACAGCCGGGCGAAGCAAGTCAAGTACAGGCGGGCGAGCTGCTTCCTCAAGAAACGTCGGTAAACCGTGTATTCCGGGGGCCCGCAAAAAGGTCGCAGACGGCTACACGAACGGCGTCCAGCTGGAAAGAGACAAGTACTGATCACCGATCTTATAGGACAGAAAGATACAGCACACTGAGCACACAAGAAACAAACAGAACACAGATTCCAGAAGGAAATGTGTATTTATCACACATTACAAGCAAATCAAGACCCACAAATCATAAACAGTACCGTACAAGTCCCGACATACAGATCACAGATTATACAGTCAAGAAAGCTACAGAACACAGATCCCACAAGAAGGATATGTGTATTTATCACACATTAAAGAAAGATACACAGAGCACAGCCCACACAGAAAAAGACAAGAAATACAGATCACAGACCGCACAGCAAAGGCAAGATACGGTGCAGGCGGGCCTCGTTTTACCGATGTAAAAGTGGTAACAAGACTTACAGACTGTACAGTCAAGCCAAGGCACAGATTACAGGCAGTAAAGAACAGACAAGGTCAAAGACAAGATACAAGTTACAGACAGTAAAGAAAAGACAAGGCACAGCACAGACAGATTTCTCTTCCCGAGAAACGTTGATTAAACGTGAAATCTACAGACCTGCGACCGGGTCGCCAAAGGTCGCAAAGGTCGCAAAAGGTCGCAGTGGCTTGCGACCGGGTCGCAGAGGGTCGCCAACGACAGTTGACATGCAGTAATTTTTTTTTTTTTTTTTTTTTTTATTCTCCCATATCACATAATTCATATTTGATACACAAGACAGGGAATACATAATATAAATGATATAAAGACTGCAGGAAATAATTAACACATTTTAAAATTGACAAAAAACAAACAAAAGAAAAAGAGAAAAACAAAAGAAACGCGGCTTTCAGACAAACATTCACAAAACACACCCACACTCGTTTACGTCAATGGTCGCACATGCGGCTTAATGTTGCTGTATCTTCGTAGGCAGATCCCATATCGACATTTTCAAATTTAAACTAATTATAATTCTCCTGTGAGAAAATATCGTACCAATATCCCCATAAACTGGCGAAATGGTCGAGCGTTCCATTTTTTGTAGCAATACACTTTTCCAACAAGAACTGTTTACTAATAAATTTTTGTGCACCTAATATATGTGGCTTACTTTTATTCAGCCTTGACTTGTAGATATAATATTTTGTAACTAAAATTATAATGTTTAGAATTTTTGTATTTTCACTGTCTGCGAGTCCAAAAATAACTGATTTCGAATCAAATTTAATGTTAATTTTTGTTACTGCTTTTATCCACTGTTCGATATTTTCCCACAGGGAATATGTGATATGACATTCCCAGAAAAGGTGACTGATTGTTTCCCTTGACGACATGCAGAAGGTACATAAGTCGCTGTTTGCCACGTCAATTTGTGTTAACAGATAATTCGTGGCTATAATTCTGTGAACTATTCTATATTGTAGCCATTGCAAAGTTGACGATTTTGTTATCCAAAATGGGAGAGAGTAAATCAGATTCCATTCCTCCGTATCAATTTTATATATTACATTCCATTTTGTTTGGGAAACTGGTTGGATATTATTTACTATTAGACATTTATACAAGTTTTTACAACCCTTTTCCTGTTTGAAAATAGAAGCGAGGGAATATGGTAAAATGGGTCTTTGTAATTTGTAAATTATTACTGTTTCAACTTTCAAATGATTCAAGTGCTGTTTTACTGCGGATACTATACTGAAGTAATCTAGCATATTTGATTTAATATCATAAACCCTTGTTATACTTTCTAGTGAGAGGATGGTACCTTGCTCATCGACAATATCATATATAAATTTAATTCCCCTTTCGTACCAATTTTTATAATAGATGGACTTTCCTCCCACTTTTATATCATTGTTGTACCATATGCAACTTGTCAAAATCTCGTGTACTGTCTGTGGTTTAACCTGTTTCCTAAGTCTAGTCCATGCTATTATAGTGTCACACCAGAACGGGTTCTTTGTAGTTTTTAATAAATGATCAGAATAATCACTTCCAAATTCTGCTAATTTTAAGATGTCAGGATTAGTAATAAGTAAAATCTGTTTCCAAGCAGCGTCCTTCGAAAACAATTTACGTATCCATGTACACTTTAGTGCTTGGATAAATGTTTGTGTGTGAACCATTTTTAATCCTCCATGATTGTAATCTTTCACTAAAATCTTCCGTTTTATTTTATCAGGTCCATTTTGCCAAATGAATTTGTAGAATAACCCATCTATTACATTTATTTCTTCTTTACTGGGCGATGGGAGACAGATAAATAAATTGTTAAGAATTGAGATGCATAATGTCTTTATTACGGTTATTCTACCAAGAGGTGTTAAATTCCTTTTCGACCGTTGACATGCAGTAATGATGTTTCATCGGTACCAGATGAAATGGTAATACCAGATATACCCAAGTAATTGTCCTGACGGTCCCTGAGAGTTGAGTGGTGCGTGATACTTACCTGAGAGATCGTCGTGAAGTTGTGTAGTCACAGGCGTGTCTATAGACGGGTCGCAGCAGCCGTAAGGGTTGAGACGCCGGGCTATACTTACCTGTGCGGGAAGCAGACTGGTGAGCTGACAAGTTAGGGTCAGGCTCCGACGACTGGGGTGAAGAACACGCCGGGTTGCCACGTCTCTGGAGAGAGCGTCACTGCCGTGACGTTCCAACGACTGGGTGTCGTATCTGGAGAGAGCGTTACCGCGTAACGTTCCAACGGGCCGTGACGTTTCAGCGACTTGGGGCCATATCTGGAGAGAGCGTCACTGCCGTGACGTTCCAACGCCTGAGGGTATATATATATTGGAGAGAACGTTACCGCCGTAAGGTTCCAACGGGCCTTGACGGTTCAACGACTGGGTGTCGTATCTGGAGAGAGCGGTATATCCTTAACGTTCCAACGACGGGGTGCCATTCCTGGAGAGAGCGTTATATCCATAACGTTCCAACGACGGAAGAGAAGGGCCAGCAGCCAGGCCGCCCTTATCCCCAGAAGAGAAGGGCCAGCAGCCAGGCCGCCCTTATCGCGCATAGACATAAAGCACTATATTAACTATAAAGCTATATGCATACACTCTCATATATATATTATTGCCATATAACATCAAGCTTAAACCGCACACATTCTCTTCTATTATCCACATATACACCAGGGATACGTATCCGTTAACTCTATGTGCACACACCAAGTGCACGTATCCGTTAACTTTATATGCACACACTAGGTGTACGTTAACTTTATATGCACACACCCTCTCATATCACGTGTATATATACATCAAGTTTATTTGCATACACTCTCCTAGTGTCTGTACATATATGTAAATATCTTAACGTTACATCTCCTTAGACATTCTGTCTAAGCCACGCGGTTCTACGCTATTATTTGTAACCGCGTATACTATTTGTGCAGAATATACCATAATAGACCCTTACATTAGCGTCAGTCATCCTTGTAGGGTTGTGATCATCTCTTCGAGCCCCGGATCTCTACTAGTGAAGGGGTTAACGACGGTGACGGCCAGAATGCCAGTGGGCAATCCCGGTTATTGATTCGTTTTCTCGTAAACACCACGACTGGTCCTGCTCGTACACGTTACACCGTCAAGGTTTTCGGTAAGTCAGGTCCCGATTCAAAGTATCTGGATGTATCGATGATGTATACCAACTTTCATATAAAACAATTGAATGGTAACCGAGATATGTATCATTATCGATTTCGCATAAATTAAAGATGGCATCCAGGGTTTACAGCTAATCAGAAAAGCCTGTTTGGTAATTCATTAAAAGTTGCTTGATGTATCGATGATGTATATCAGATTTCGTATTGAACAGTGGAATGGTTTCCGAGATATGGATCATTAAACTGTCAAGGTTTCCACCCAATCAGGTCCCAATTCAATAGGCTTCTGGTCCTTGACTAGGTAAATAAGCATACCAAATTTGGAATTCATCAGTGGAACCGTTTTCCTGCTATCTCGCTCCCGAACGGACGTACGGACAGACGGACGTACAAGACAACGACAATACCCCATGGCCAAAATTGATCATGGGGTAAAAACATGGATCTGTGCCTGATAAATTGAGACCTTTTTGGGGTTGCAATTTATTGACGGGTGACAGAATTATACCAATATTGCAGACTACACACAAATTTCAACTTTCTGCCAAGGTATATTGGAGATATATATGCTCAAACACAATATATGAGGGTCGGGCGAGGGCTAGTTTGGGAGATAGGGGGTGCGGCTCGGCACTCTGGGGGTGGGTACATGCTCTCCTTGAGGGTAGTGGTGGTGTGCTGACATGAACACCATGAAAGCTCCCTGTACATGAACAACCGCACTGACGACGGCATGCCATCATCTATCAGCAAGGTTGAATTCAATTCAATTCAGGAAATTGATCACATGCACAGTGTGCACCCGAACTATAGGGACTCATTTGCAATTAATATAGTAAGTTACATGTTTGGACACAAATGGTTCGTGCAGAAGCTTTAGGGTAAATCATATGATATGGAATGCAATTATTTGATAGCAAAATTGAAGGAAATGTTGTCCTTCATTTAAGATGACACGAAATTACAAGTATTGTGGGGATTTCCCTGCCAGTTATTGCATATTATATTTCTGAAATAAAATATGGTTCATGCAAAAGCTTTAGGGTAAATCATATGATGTGGAATAGAATGATTTCATAGCAAAATTGAAGGCCCATTTTAACTGGAACGGACAAGAAGAAGAGAAACTCAGTGGCGCCACCTTCAGGCATATATTGCTGAAATGCAGTAGCAACCGACGTCTTGTCGCAACGAATGCGTATGCTGAATTTCTGGAGAATCCAACAAAGCATTTGGAAGTTATCACTTGCGAAGATCATCGCCTGCAAAGACATCCACGGACAGGTATGGACATGAAGAAGCGAGACCCAGGGGCGACACCTTCAGGCAGATGTTGCTGAAATGCAATAGCAGCGACTGAGCCGGTGTCTTGTCGCAAGGAATGCTTATGCCGAATTTCGGGAGAATCCGACAAAGCATTTGGAAGTTATCGCTTGTAAAGAATTCAAACTGACATCCCCGGACGCAAAGAACCAAGATCCATTTTGACCCAGTGGCGCCACCTTCAGGCAGATGTTGCTGAAATGGAATATCGACTGGCGTCTTGTCGCAAGGAATGCGTATGTCGAATTTCGACGAAGCGTTAGGAAGTTATCGCTTGCGGAAAATTCGAACAGACATGCACGGACGTACACGGATATCCACCGACACAAAGAAACAAGAACCATTTTACAGTCCCCGGCTGCGTTGCGGCGGGGGACAACAACACAAAAACAATGCTTTACGCAGTGTATCAGGCACACATGGGACATCAGCATTGTTTCAAATAGTCCTCTCGATCACATAAGATACATCCATCCGAAGTGACAATCGGATTGTTTCATTTCAGTCCGCGTTCTGCATATTATTGAGACAACAAAAAAGCCTGCCTGTTCAGTGACACCTGACTTCAGCTGATCAGCTACTGGTTCGTATAATTTCACTTTGCTTTACCTTTTAACCCAGGAGACTATTTTTAACTGATTATAGCTTGCAATTTACATGTAATATTTGTCAAATTATACATTATTCTAAAAAGTGGGAAGACATGGTACATATGTATACAATTATGTCAGCTATCACGGCTTCAATATATTCTCCTGCGTTAAAAGATAGGGCAAAGTGAAATTATGGTACCAGTAACTGATCAGATGAAATCCACCATTCCCGTATAAAAGCAATAACAATGGGTACACTCTCAAAACGCAAATGTTAGATTAGACATATAGAGGGTTGGAGAAGGGAAAGCTGTTGTTTCACCACTTTTAAGTGTTGGATGCAACAGCTTAAAATGTTGCATTTAACACTTAAAAGTGGTGAATACAACACTCTCTAAATGCTTTTCCCTCCTCCAACCCTCTAGATGTTAAATCTAACATTTGCGTTTTGAGCGTGTATACTCTGGGCACGTGCCATGCAGAAACCAGCAGTCCATAGTTTAAGGTCGCAATCTATGGCCATAGACCATGGACGTATTTATTCCTGTGCTTCAGATAATTTACATTGATAAGTACTGGTCTGAATGGGATGGATATCCTTTATATTACTCCACTATACGAAGAAAGGACTTTGCCTCCACCCGATGACAAGTTTGCTTCCTGAATGTTAACATAATTTTATTCAAATTCCACCTCTTAATACGCCCATAGACCTAGATAGAGATTCACGTATTATATATACATACATACATACATACATGTATCATGTATTGTCGAGAGCTCAATCCTCTCTATAGCGGTTGCAAAGTGCTATCATCCCAAAGCAGAATCTATAGGGATCAGTTATTCATATTAAGCAAGTCGCGGAGCCAGTGACTTTTGCGGGACGATTATTAGAGCTTATTATAACAACTCACTTTTTCTCAGAGCATATTATTGCGACCAAATCCCGGCACAGACTCCTGACACAGTTCAATTTATTCCTCAAGGAGAATCAGCCGCCGGTCAGGTGACTTTTGACATTCTAATTTGGATCGATGTCAAAGTCTAGATGAGCAAGTAGTGAATTAGACCACTTCCATAACGTCAATTGAATATTGCGATTTGAAAATGTAAACGTATTTTCTATAATGACAACTTTGGAACTGCTCCACAAACTGGTATAGGGAACAGTCACAACCGTCACGGAACCTGTCAGTGAATGTTTCAATTTCAGTTACAGAAATGTACTATTCTGTGCCATACCAAACCATACCATACCATATCAGACTGAGATCACAGATCCATCAACCAGACGCCACTAGTTATGATTCTTTAAGGAATCTGTCAGGAGGTTTTTCCGTAATCGCCATGGACGGACACACAGAAACACACACCGGGTAACTCAAAACATTTTAGAATGTTGTACTTCTGTTGCGATTGAATAATCAAAAAACCAAATATATTAATGATATATTATCAAAACATTACAGGAGAACGTGTGATTTTTTCAAATCGCTTTTTGTCCGTGGTCCGTCGTCCGTCGTCCGTCCCACCGTCCGTCCGTCGTCCGTCATCCGTCCGTAAACAATTCTTGTTATCGCGATTTCTCAGGCACTACTGAATGGATCTTTCTGAAATTTGGTACACAGGTTCCCCTTGGGGTCTAGTTGTGCAGATAGCTTTTCTGGTCCGATTCGAAAATCCAATATGGCCACAAGGCGGCCATCTTTGATTTCCCCATGAAACCATGTTATCACGATTTCTCAGGAACTGCTGCATGGATCTTTCTGAAATTTGGTACACATATGGAAGCCGATAGCGGCCACTCGCGTTCTCGCTATCTCGCTCTGTAGATTTGGCCAGGCGAAATGGCGAAAATACGAGAATTAGGGGCGCGAATGGCCGATAGCGGCCATCAAAAAGGTCGCGGCACGATAACACGAGAACACGCGAACGATGCCATTAGCGAGTCGCGACCTACCATTCGCGTGTTCTCGTCTTCTCGCATACTCGCCTCAGGATAGGTCGCGGCACGCGAACACGCGAACGCGCGAATGGCCGATAGCGGCCATCAAAAAGGTCGCGGCACGATAACACGAGAACACGCGAATGATGCCATTAGCGAGTCGCGACCTACCATTCGCGTGTTCTCGTCTTCTCGCATACTCGCCTCGGGATAGGTCGCGGCACGCGAACACGCGAACGCGCGAATGGCCGATAGCGGCCATCAAGAAGGTCGCGGCACAATAATATAAATCTGAATATAATTTAATACGAAACGAAATTTATTATTTTTCCGCTTTACAAAATGAAATCCGATGATACAGTCAAACGACAGACAATGGAACAGTACTTCATTCAGAAGTTCAAATGTGAATTAAACTGTTAATAATACCTTTATTGATATATGAACTGTGGAATTGAACAATTAATTATTTCTTTTATGCATGTATCGACTGAAAAGGAGATGTCAGACAACTGTCGGTAAAAACTAACCATGCATTTATCAAGTCTGGACGTGTCAGGCAAAACTAACTCAACGGACATGTCATCTTATGTTCAACATCAGGGCAATGCAGCTAATTGTTTAGTTCTTGTTCTATAGTATATATCATTGTCGGATTATAACAAACTGTTTTACGATTTGGCTTCTCCACTATATTGAAAATATGTCTCCAGTGTCTAATTTGTATATAAAAATGCGTTTCAGCATGTTCAACAGCAAGGCAACTATATGTATATATATAACTTCACATAGGAAAAAAATATATCATTGCTATTGAAAAGACCATAAAATGGACGAAACCGGTTTAGCAGTACAATATACAGTTTAGCTCAAAACTCTACATTTTATTTTTTATTTCGAATTTAATTCGCATACATATCTCCCGACCGCAGTTTGTGCCCCAACATAGCCCCATATTGGCACCTGCTTGTTGATCTAGTTTAGGACTGACAATTTCAATTGGTTAGAACGATTACGGGCCCAGCTTGTGCCGTATCCAAGTTGGCCCTCAGAGGCGTGGTACAATGACATCTAGAATAAGATGGACTGCTTCACTTACACTTTGGCCAAAATGTAAAAAAAAAAAAATAAAAAAAAAAAAAAAAAAAAAAATTGCATATTGTTATTTATTTCAGGAGAGTCCCGTTTTAGGACAGCTGTAGGTCAATAGGTTGAGACACAGTGCCACGTCCCGAACCAGAAACATTCATTCTCCAATACAGCCAGAAAAAAGGTGATGGCCAGTTCTGATTATCAATGAAGCGTTATGATGGTCATCATCTTTTAAGGGTGATGATTTTGCCTCATCACCTTTAAAAGGTCATCACTCTTCAGATGTGATGTATATCGTTTTTAAAAGTGATCGTAAAAAAAAGAGTGATGGCCCAAACTCATCACTTTCTCGGGGTGAAAGTTGTCAACCTTTTCTATCTGTGAACACTATGTGAACAGCTAACGGCCGTTTCTGACTCTCAAACATCACATTGCAGACAAATGGAAGGTTGCAGATCTCCATTTGATCAAGGGAGATCGTTCTGCTGATATGTTTGGGGAAAAGGGTGTTCATGCGTATTTTTGGAGGCGACGCGCGAGCTGACATAAACAAGAGTAGAACAAGACAGAGCAAAGACCATGTAGTTTCCATCTCTTTATTGATATTCGTTCATTTTTATATGCTTGCTGATGTTTTCAAACCAAATTTCGAGAAGAATATTTATTATCTGAGAGTTTTGGGAGTTTCAAAATATAACAGGTTACATGTTTTTTTAAATTTCGGTAGGCCTGACATCTCCTTTTTCAGTCGATACATGCATAAAAGAAATAATTAATTGTTCAATTCCACAGTTCATATATCAATAAAGGTATTATTAACAGTTTAATTCACATTTGAACTTCTGAATGAAGTACTGTTGCTTTGTCTGTCGCTTGACTGTATCATCGGATTTCATTTTGTAAAACGGAAAAATAATAAATTTCGTTTCGTGTTAAATTATATTCAGATTTATATTATTGTGCCGCGACCTTCTTGATGGCCGCTATCGGCCATTCGCGCGTTCGCGTGTTCGCGTGCCGCGACCTATCCCGAGGCGAGTATGCGAGAAGACGAGAACACGCGAATGGTAGGTCGCGACTCGCTAATGGCATCATTCGCGTGTTCTCGTGTTATCGTGCCGCGACCTTTTTGATGGCCGCTATCGGCCATTCGCGCGTTCGCGCGTTCGCGTGTTCGCGTGCCGCGACCTATCCTGAGGCGAGTATGCGAGAAGACGAGAACACGCAAATGGTAGGTCGCGACTCGGTAATAGCATCGTTCGCGTGTTCTCGTGTTATCGTGCCGCGACCTTTTTGATGGCCGCTATCGGCCATTCGCGCCCCTAATTCACGTATTTTCGCCATTTCGCCTGGTCAAATCTACAGGGCGAGATAGCGAGAACGCGAGTGGTCGCTATCGGCTTCCATATACACAGGTTCCCCTTGGGGTGTAGTTGTGCAGATATCTTTTTCTGGTCCGATTCGGAAATCCAATATCGCCACAAGGCGGCCATCTTGGATTTCCCCATGAAACCTTGTTATCGCGATTTCTCAGGAACTACTGCATGGATCTTTCTGAAATTTGGTACACAGGTTCCCCTTGGGGTCTAGTCGTGCAAGATACCTTTCCTGATCCGATTCCAAAATCCAATATGGCCACAAGGCGGCCATCTTGGATTTCCCCGTGAAACCGTATCGTGATTTCTCAGGAACTACTGCATGGATCTTTCTCAAATTTGGTACACAGGTTCCTCTTGGGGTCTAGTTGTGCAGATACCTTTTCTGGTCCGATTTGAAAATCCAATATGGCCACAAGGCGGCCATCTTGGATTTCCCCATGAAATCTTGTTATCGCGATTTCTCAGGAACTACTACATGGATCTTTCGCAAATGCGGTACACAGGTTCCCTTTGGGATCTAGTTGTGCAAGATACCTTTTCTGGTCCGATTCGAAAATCCAATATGGCCACAAGGCGGCCACCTTTGATTTCCCCATGAAACCGTGTTATCGTGATTTCTCAGGAACTACTACATGGATCTTTCCCAAATTCGGTACACAGGTTCCCCTTGGGGTCTAGTTGTGCAAGATACCTTTTCTAGTCAGATTCGAAAATCCAATATGGCCACAAGGCGGTCATCTTGGATTTCCCCATGAAACCTTGTTATCGCGATTTCTCAGGAACTACTTCATGGATCTTTCTCAAATTTGGTACACAGGTTCCCCTTAGGGTCTAGTTGTGCAAGACACCTTTTTCGGTCCGAATCGAAAATCCAATATGGCCACCAGGCGGCCATATTAGATTTCCCCATGAAACTTTGTCATCGTGGTTTCTCAGGAAATACTCCATGGATCTTTGTCAGATTTGGTAGACAGGTTCCCCATGTGGTCCAGTTGTGCAGGATACCTTTTCTGGTCCGATTCGAAAATCCAATATGACCACAAGGCGGCCATCTTGGATTTCCCCATGAAACCTTGTTATCGCGATTTCTCAGGAACTACTGCATGAATCTTTCCCAAATTCGGTACACAGGTTCCCCTTGGGGTCTAGTTGTGCAAGATATCTTTTCTGGTCCGATTCGAAAAATCCAATATGGCCACCAGGCAGCCATCTTGGATTTCCCCCATGAAACCTTGTTATCGCGATTTCTCAAGAACTACTGTAAATTTTTAAATTTTAAATCAGTTTTCTTAGTCCAGTGAACTCGAGGTTTCAACATTACTGCGCGGATCCCTTCAGTATTAAGTATTGCACCATTTTCGAGCATGGTATCTTAAAAGAAATATCTCGAACTAGCCCAGTAAACAAAACAGAATTAGCATTGGTTCCTAATTATAAAATGTTAAGTATGTTTCATAGCTCATGCCAAAGGGTCAAAGACATTTGTCTTTGCTTCCAGTACCCAATGATGACACGTGCAAAGAGAAATACTACAAAACGAAGACGAATGATCCTCCGGACATTCACTTTCAGAATAACTTTGCTCTTTTCTCTTGTACTATTGCAACTGACATGAGTACAGTTTCTAGAAATCTTGAAACTCCTTAAACTTAGAAAGATGATATCTTGGTGTTTTCCACCAGTGTCCCTTTTTCGATCTTTTTCGCTCAGATTCGAAATTCTGTAAACAAAATTACAAATCAATCTTTTGTTCTTAGTAACAATGGACAAAAAGATCCTCTTGTCATTAGCTTACAATTATCGGACAATGGTGGGCGCCAAGATCCTTCACGATCTCTCGTTCGATCATGTTTTGGCAGTTCTTATAACGTTATCAGAACGTCATGGCAAGACGTTTTGGAAAACATTCTCAAAATAGCTTCAAAACAATCGATATTGATAGTTTGTGATTGTGGGTTCATCCCTCTATCAAGATTAGCTGGGGGTAATGAGAAAAAAAGAAATAAATAAATAAACCCCAATACCAACTTGAGAGAAGTCTAAAGGGCGAGTCTGGTAGTACAACTTATCACAGAAAATAAAATCGATACCAACGATACATCAGATGCCTTGGAGAGAGAGAGAGAGAGAGAGAGAAAGACAGAGAGAGAGAGAAATAAGGTTTAATGTCGCGTTCAGCAATATTTCAGCTATATAGCGACGATCAAACAAAATTCCAAGTACTCAAGTCACTAACTTAGTAATCCAACGCATTAAAACATACACACATTAAAACTTATGTAACAGCCCGATTTCTCTCAAATAACCCAAGATGCAATCCTCCCTCACCCGACTAAAAAGATCTTTCAAAGTAGTCGCTCGATAAAAAGCATCTCTTACAATCTTAAAATCTATGCATTCGATAAGAATAAGTTTCACCGTGAGATGTTCATGGCATGGAACACACCTTGGGACTGGCTCTTTTTTAGCCCACCATCACCAGATGGTGGGCTGTTCAAATCGCTTTTCGTCCGTGGTCCGTCGTCCGTCCGTCGTCCGTCCGTCCGTCATCCGTCGTCCGTCCGTCCGTAAACAGTTCTTGTTATCGCGATATCTCAGGAACTACTGCATGGATCTTTCTCAAATTTGGTACACAGGTTCCCCTTGTGGTCTACTTCTAGATCTAGGTCTAATGCAAGATATCTTTTCTGGTCCGATTCGGAAATCCAATATGGCCACAAGGCGGCCATCTTGGATTTCCCCATGAAACCTTGTTATCGCGATTTCTCAGGAACTACTGCATGGATCTTTCTGAAATTTGGTACACAGGTTCCCCTTGGGGTGTAGTCGTGCAAGATACCTTTCCTGGTCCGATTCGAAAATCCAATATGGCCACCAGGCAGCCATCTTGGATTTTCCGATGAAACTTTGTTATCGTGATTTCTCAGGAAGTACTTCTTGGATCTTTCTCAAATTTGGTACACAGGTTCCCCTTGGGGTCTAGTTGTGCAAGATACCTTTTTCGGTCCGATTCGAAAATCCAATATGGCCACCAGGCGGCCATTTTGAATTTCCCCATGAAATTTTGTTATCGTGAATTCTCAGGAACTACTTCTTGGATCTTACTTGTGCAAGATACTTTTTCTGGTCCGATTCGAAAATCCAATATCGCCATCAGGTGGCCGTCGTGGATTTCCCCATGAAACTTTATCGTGTTTCTCAGGAAGTACTGCGTGGATCTTTCTCATATTTGGTACACAGGTTCTCCTTGGGGTCTAGCTGTGCAAGATACCTTTTTCGGTCCGACTCGAAAATGTAATATGGCCACCAGGCGGCCATTTTGGATTTCCCCATTAAACTTTGTTATCGTGATTTCTCAGGAAGTACTGCATGGATCTTTCTCAAATTTGGTACACAGGTTCCCTTTGTGGTCCAGTTGCGCAAGATACCTTTTTTGATCCGATTCGAAAATCCAATATGGCCGCCAGGTGGTCATCTTGAATTTCCCCATGAAACATTGTTATCGTGATTTCTCAGGAAGTACTTCTTGGATCTTTCTCAAATTTGGTACACAGGTTCCCCTTGGGGTCTAGTTGTGCAAGATACCTTTTTCGGTCCGATTCGAAAATCCAATATGGCCACCAGGCGGCCATTTTGAATTTCCCCATGAAATTTTGTTATCGTGAATTCTCAGGAACTACTTCTTGGATCTTACTTGTGCAAGATACTTTTTCTGGTCCGATTCGAAAATCCAATATCGCCATCTGGTGGCCATCGTGGATTTCCTCATGAAACTTTATCGTGATTTCTCAGGAAGTACTGCGTGGATCTTTCTCATATTTGGTACACAGGTTCTCCTTGGGGTCTAGCTGTGCAAGATACCTTTTTCGGTCCGACTCGAAAATGTAATATGACCACCAGGCGGCCATTTTGGATTTCCCCATGAAACTTTGTTATCGTGATTTCTCAGGAAGTACTGCATGGATCTTTCTCAAATTTGGTACACAGGTTCCCCTTGTGGTCCAGTTGCGCAAGACACCTTTTTTGATCCGATTCGAAAATCCAATATGGCCGCCAGGTGGTCATCTTGAATTTCCCCATGAAACATTGTTATCGTGAATTCTCAGGAAATACTTCATGGATCTTCCTGAAATTTGGTACACAGGTCCCACATGGGGCCTAGTTGTGCAAGATACCTTTTTCGGTCCAATTCGAAGTTACGCTTCAAATTGATACGGTATTCCCGAGTTGTGACGTTGCATCACAAAAGTAGGCGGATCAAGCGGTGGGGCATACTCTATATACAATGTATTGACTATAGAGAATATCCATTTCTTCACCTTCTATATCAAGGAGTTCAAATGATTCCGAAATAAAATGTATTTCTTCAAATTTTAAATCAGTTTACTTTAGTCCATGCCATTGCAAGTGAACTGCCCCACCGTTTCGTCTGCCGATGGGTCGGCTACACGAAGGGACGTCACTCTTGTGACACAACGTCACAACTCGTAGACTACTGCGTGTTTCGATCCAAGGGAGATAATCAGGATTCAGACACTTTCAATTTTTCAACATTACTGCACAAACCGGATCCCTTCAGTATTAAGTTTTGTACCATCTTACTATTTTCGAGCATGGTATCTTAAAAGAGATAACTCAAAATAGTCCAGTAAACCGAACAGAATTAGCATTCGTTCCTAATTATAAAATCTTAAGTATGTTTCATAGCTCATGCGAAAGTGTCAAAGACATTTGTCTTCGCTTCCAGTACCCAATGATGACACGTGCGAAAAAAATACTACAAAACGAAGATGAAGGATCCTCTGGACATTCACTTTCAGACTAACTTTGCTCATTCACTTGTACTATAACAACCGACATCAAGTACAGTTTCTAGAAATCTTGAAACCCCTGAAACTTAGAAAGATAATATCTTATTGTTTTCCAGCGTCCCTTTTTCGATCTTTTTCGCTCAAATTCGAAATTCTGCAAGCAAAATTACAAATCATTCGTTTGTTCTTAGTAACAATGGACAAAAAGATCCTCTTGTCATTAGCTCACAATTATCGGACAATGGTGGGCACCAAGATCCTTCAGGATCTCTCGTTAGTATATGTTCGTGAGTTAATCGTGTATGACCGATTCTGCATCGCCTGGTCATGGCTGATGTCTTGGAAAAGCTTTTGAATGCTTTTAATAGAAAACATTGCTGGAGTTTCTCCAACTATACCTTTACTCAAGATATTGAGAGAATGTGTCTAATGAGTGAGTGAGTGAGTAAGTGAATAGGTTTAACGTCGCCTTCATCAATTTTCAGCTATACCACGACGGGGAAGGGAAGGAGGGGGAGAGCGGGGGTACCTACTTGTAACAGAGCATATCTAGTGCTGCCATTGTATAGTGATGTCCTACTGAAATACCATGCCGTAAGCAGACATGTCACCCCAGTCCACCCAATCACATTATACCGATATGCGTCTAATGAACCGAGAAAGAATCACGGATGAATCGATCAGTTGGCACCTAGATGGTACACCTTTCATTGAGCTGATTTTACCTGTGGATCAAACTGAATTATATCGGTTTGCTGTCAGGTGTGTGAATATGATTTAACGTCGTTTTAAAAACTATTTCAGTCATATCACGACATTTGGTTCCTATTCCTTTCATCTGGAAACCACACGGGTAGGGCGTTTGCTGTGGGTTACCGAATACACACATCAATCTAATGGACACGGTCTCTAAGCGACAGACATATAGAAAAAGAAGTTCAAAACCTTACCAATGAAGCAAGCGAAGACGACAAAATTCACATCCATCCAGCACATCTTGCTTGATCAGCGAATGAAGTGCTCATCATTCAAAAGCATAATTCCGATAATTATCAACTGTCTTACCGCGTGGAATAACGTAAACAACTCGATGTGTATTGGTCACATCCGTCATGAATTGAATTAACCGAAAACTATACCGACTTAAAATAGATTTCATGAACCAACAGGAACATTTTGTCTTTCCTAATGATCAATTAAGAACAGTCTTGAATTGTTTTATTGTAAGTCAGTCATATATAATTCGAAAACATAAAACGAGCTTGTATCTCAGTGGTGTTTCCATGACTGGGGACACAGTGGCGTGTCTAGGTCTGCCAATTCTCACAAAACCACCGTGCAATCATTGTACAATGACAGATTATGCATTATTTAATACTGTGATATATATTGAATGCTGGTTTTGCCAGTAGCAACATCTCAATTTCTGCAAACCGCCATGTTATCAAACTGCATTCTCCTTGTACTGTGCCATTGTTCTGATGGCTTGTCTAAAAGTAATGTGATTCATACGGACAACAATGTCCCATGGATTGAGATGTTCTACAAGCAGCCCCAATTAATTCATTTAGACTGGAGCAGAGCCAGCATTCAATATATATCAGAATTGTCAAATATTACATGGGGCTGATGTCGGATTATCTGGGAAATTGATGGGGCCAATTTGCCTCAATAATTCGCGTATATGCATGAGGGACACGAAAATGAATACAACAATACATTCCCATAGTCAGTGGCAAGAATTTGGGGACGTACAAAAATAGCAACCTTCAAAACATATTAATGTGTTCAATAGCTGAAGTATTTGTAACCCTCGAGGAACTAAAACACAAGAATTGTAAATTTTCTAACATGCCAAAGAGATAATCCATTCGGGGGTGGCTCTGTAACTCTTGTATCGCACGTAATCACATGCATCAGTGAAGCGTGTAAACCGAAACATCGGCAATAATCAATAGTCCGGTTGCTCAGGGTAAAATTTTGCAATGATAATGACAGAGTGGAGCAAAGCACAGTTATCGGTTAAGAAAAGAATCACATTTTCAGAAGAGGGGCCATCAGCTCGGGGCAATCTGGGACCAATACGCCCCATTAGGTGGCCAATGTTGTTATTTTAACGTTCTCATCACCCGTCGTCGTAGTTTAGTGACCGAACTCACCCAGAACACAGTCTCAAATTTGGCACAATCATCATTTCAGGCAAGAGGAACATTTTCAGAAGGGGTGCAATATTCAAAGGGGGATGAGTGTATACCTGGTTATTTTATGGTTTCGAGTTTTCATCAAGCATTTTTGTAATTTACTGACCTGTCTCACAACGATGAAGATTGAATAGAGTAATCTCCTGGGTACACTAATATATATTAAGTAACTTTAGCTCATTACCAACTGCATTTATTGACAGAAAGTTTAAGAAACATGTGTTTTAGCGCTTTTAAAGTTTTCTCATCTGAGTCTTCCATTGCCTAAGATTAATTTGGCTGGAGGTATATTTGGTATGATCAGGATTCACTGCTTCAATGATACTAAATATGACACGGGTTCATATAATGACATCGGCATGGGTGTCCGCCCTCCTCGACTGTTCTGCATTTATACATCGCGAAATGTTCTTTGTGTTATCTCAACAATTTGTTTAGGGAATTCGAAGGAGCTACCTACGGTAAATGTGTGTGATGTATGACTATCCGATGAAACATCCTGATATTTTCGGGGACAATCTACAGCGCGTTAGTGAGTTATGGTGTGCTTCAAGATCAATCACTGACTCCGTGTCATATGAATTTCTAAATTGGCATGATTGAGGTCATATTTATTGAGATGAATGTTTAATTCTGCTATTTCACCGAAATGCTATTAGATGAACGAGTTCAAAAGAAATTAACATCGTTTGTGACTGAGCAGTTTCGCAACATTTTACTCTTTTCAAAATTGTTTCAAATGAGTCAGATGATGGAGCGAATAGCTGGGCTATCGAAGAAGCAAACCATCGGACCCTCCCAGGCTTGATTATGGTATGTTGTGTATTAAGTCACATATAGACAGTTACACTCTTGTAATAGAATACAGCTTGACCGAGAAGAAGCAGAGGACCAGGACTATTGATGAGCTGGTATCTTACATTGAATGAGGAGAGAAAGACTGAGGATATCACTTCAAGCTCTCTGAGATACGAAACCCCACATATGCAAAAGTCTGCCAGAAGGTATAGACGATTACAATTAAACGCAACATATATAGATGGTGGGTGAAGATGCTGGCGTTCTGACAATAAGTCAAATGACCCCACTGGCCAATATTTAGACTGGATATCTAAAAACTTCAGAAGATCCAACAGTGATCCCTGTGATGATTTATATCTCAGCCACGCTTTTATTGTGGTTGTTCACGTGAACATCTTGAATGGCATGACCACACGGCTCCTAGCATCGGCTTGAGCGGTATTACCACACAGTCCCTAACATCGGCTTGAGCGGTATTACCACACAGTCCCTAACATCGGCTTGAGCGGTATTACCAGTACCACACAGTCCCTAACATCGGCTTGAGCGGTATTACCACACAGTCCCTAACATCGGCTTGAGCGGTATTACCACACAGTCCCTAACATCGGCTTGAGCGGTATTACCACACAGTCCCTAACATCGGCTTGAGCGGTATTACCACACAGTCCCTAACATCGGCTTGAGAGGTATTACCACACAGTCCCTAACATCGGCTTGAGCGGTATTACCACACAGTCCCTAACATCGGCTTGAGCGGTATTACCACACAGTCCCTAACATCGGCTTGAGCGGTATTACCACACAGTCCCTAACATCGGCTTGAGCGGTATTACCACACAGTCCCTAACATCGGCTTGAGCGGTATTAGATACGATTATTCAAGAACAATTATATAATAGCCCTATCAAGTCATATAATGGAAAGGGGTGAATTATGTAACCACTAGATAGAAGAAACGAGCCAAATGGGGAAAATATTAGTAGAATGCAAGCTCTTACTCAAAAACAAAAGTCTGTGAGGCCCGACGCCGATCAGGTGCTTCATTCTCTACCATGTTAACCACAGTTAGAAATTACAATCACAAGAATTTGTACAATGGGCAAGCCTCGGAGGCGAAACGTCCACAAAACCATAAATACAACTAAACTTCTCGGACAGTTTCTAGAAGAATTTAAAGATAAGACGGACTCGTATTCCACGACGGTCTGCAGAAACTTCCATAATTATACACTGTATTAACAATGTAGTGACGGTAACATACCAGAAATACGCCGCGTTTGAAACGAAGTGGGGTCCCCTATGATATAACTTTAACGATATTACATAAATTAGAAGAGGTTGTGGTAGAAAGTGCCCCAACCATATAAGCATGATTACAGGTTTACAATTAATCATATTTTGCTGTTTGTGGTGGAGAGGGCCAAGTATTTATGACTTCAGATACATAAATCGAGATGTCTGGATTATAAAAACAAGTAAGGAAGTGTCTCCAACTATCGCTCGGGTTTTCGTCGAGAAATCTGTGATCTTTTCTCGATATCGCGAATTCCAAAGGTGAAAGACAATCGAATTTTTTTTCCACAAAAGCCGAATGATTCCCGAAATCGGTTTTCTTTAGCTTTAAGAATTTTGAAGAATTTTTTTTATAAAGAAAAACGATATCGCGAATTAGTCGAGAATCATTCGAGAATTGTTCTCAGTGAAGAAAAAACGACTAGAAACCGATTAAAAGTAGTTCCGATTTTGTCTTCGCCTAGTCTGGTTCCCTGCCTAGAAGGTTACATTGCTGACATATACCCGTAGACTAGGGAACCAGGTTACTGGTTCTATGCACAACTAAATATCCCAAATGCAAGTATTATAAAATAAAGTTGCTTATGAAAATGTGATATTCAATGCAGTCTCATTTAAAATCGCGATGACATGGTACGTTAGCATTACATTGGTCAAGCGGCAGATACAGCTAAATTCTACCTGGGCATATACTTTATGTAGCACCCTCACACATAGCGGAGTAACAGCTGTTAATCTGTGAATGACGTAATTGTTATGCACTCGCCTCTCGATGATTTCGTGATATTCTCTCGAAGCTTTCTCGATAAAAAATTCTCGACATTCTCTCGATCAACATAAACCCATTGATTCTCGATGGGTCAAAAAAGACAAATAAAAAACGATATCGAGAAAATCGATCGAGAATTTTGAAAACGATTTCGTTTTCTTCATATTTTTCTCTAGACATTCTCTCGAAAAATTGCCGAAATGATCGGGATTTCTTCGAAAAAAACAACGAAAATTCTCGATTGAAGGAAAAACGATTGATGGAGACGCTTTCTAAGCCACTGGTCATGTGGGTATTGTAAGGATTGTTGTAAACCATGGCTAATTACAAGCAACAAATACCCAGAATTTACAGAAAAAGGCCAAACATTTACTGTGTTGAAATCTGTGATTCGCGCAGACAAAATGCCCGAGGTTTGATGTTGTTTACCGGTGGAGTTAAAGTGACGCACAACAGCGTCGGCTGACGTATGAAATTGGGCTTCCGTCTGGTTTTGTATTTTTCGTATACATTTTAGAATGGATTGTAAAATATGTCTAATCACAAGCGTCTGAGCTGGTTCATTATTCCGCCGTATTCCTTTAAAGAATCTCCTCGTCCATAATCCAAAGACCTTTTGCATATTCCATATAACAGCATTAGCGCCAAATAATAAAATAAAAAATCATAGTATACATAAACATATTCTAGTTTCCTGCAAGAGAGAAGCGGTCAACAGTTTTCAATGATGCCGGCAAGACATGATGATGTTCCAAAAATATCAAATCCGTATCGCTGATCATTATTCTTAATTCAAATGTTATCCGTTGTAAAGTCGTCATCTAGAGAATGATGTATCTCAATCACGCTTTTAATATGGCTGTCCATATGAATACTATGAGTACATGGGTCCATACGACTCCTATAGCCACGGGTTAAGCGGAATTAGACACAAGTTACGAAACGTAACGCCATGCATCTTGCACGCTACGCTCGTGTTTTGCTATCAGCATGCCATATGTATCGACAAAATTGAGAAACTTTGAGCAGAGGAGCTTGGTGGTATAGCCCTGATTTACAAGTTTCTGCGATAATGATTTGTGACGTTGATTAAAATCGTCTAGCATATGCTAATAGGCGGATATATGTATACGCCATATGCAGGCCCCACAGGAATATTGCTGTCCAGAAAGATATAATTTACGATGTCGAAATTGTAATTATCTCTTTTGTCTTAAAGTTGACGAGAGAGAAGACCCGCTTAATTTATATAGAAATATTGGTCTAAATATGATGTACCGTTATCCAAAATGTGTAATTTCCTGCAAATCCAGCTAAGGTGGATATATATCCTACACTGTGGCATTTATATAGCGATTATCCACAGCGAGAACATGGTCTATATAACGTATGGTGAATGAGAAGGAACGGGCTTTGAATTGATCGGTTTTTGAAAGCGCCTGTATATAGTCGTATCCATAAGCGAACAGATATAGGTCAGCCAACAGGGGTGCACAATTAGTACCTATTAGAATACCTATATGCTGTTGACACCTGGAATAAAAACGAATCTAATGTTTTCGAAATCACCATGTCTGCTGTGTTATTACATCGAAATATTATTTTGGTTCAAGTTTTCATACATGAGCAGTGTGACTAACGTCACAGGGCCTACGAAGTACAGTAGGCATTAGGACTCGAACGCGAACTGAACTCTTGGAAATCCCTACCCCCAGTTGAAATCCTGCCTATATTAAGATGGGCACCGCCCAAGTCAGAATCGCCAGTGATTTTCATCAAAAATCACCAGAAATTTTCATCAAAGTAGGTCAGCTCAGAACTTGTTGGTAACAGTCTTCTAATGCGCCTTCATTCCAAAAATAAATAACGATCGCCGATTTAATTTTACAATTTTTTAATTAAAGGAAACAGATTGAATAATATAGGTTCAGTAGATTTCGAGCTTTACGTGTGAAAATACATTTACATCTCTTTAATGGTTTTCAGTGCCCTTGTCCAGGGTCAAAACAACTTTTTGAATCACATTATTTTTCCAACAATACAACAATTTTTTATATATAGTACTATAGTAGAAAGGTAGCATTTATGTAGTTTACGGTAATTCAGCTCAAGACCAACACCTTCTATGCACAAGATAATAATGATTCTATGTCATTCTCCTGAGCATAACCGGTACAAAGACGAATAAATAGCGTCTCTACATCACGTTGTTATCTAGATATATGAGACAACACATTTTGGGTATCGGCAATCTGATGAATGTACCATTCCGGTTTTCTTGTTTCACATTATATTCTATGACGGTTGATCGGTGATTTTCTTCATTGATAAACATTAAACTACCTCAGCTTCGTTGTGTGAATCGGAATTGCATTGCTGTGACACACCAACACACTCCGTGGCAGTGATTCTGTATCCCCTGATCAAGGATTCAAAATGGATCAAGATTTGAAATGACAAGAGAAAATCAGACATATTTATTATTAAAGCTACATGTAATTTTTTGTTCAAATTATATCCAAGTGTGATATATAGTCAATATTCAAGAGGTACATAAAAAAAACAAAGTATGTCCTCATATTTTCACATCCATGCCAAGAAATACTGCATTGAAAAGGGTCCATTTAGCCTACCCTGTTTTAACGCTCTAATCAGCAAATGGCCGGGTCATATTTCTGCTGTCAAATTGTATTTCCCTCCAAAGTCTTAACCCTTGAATCCAAGTCACACACTCTCTGATGCAAAGTAATGATTGTCCTAACTATCCGATTAGCATATTATGAACATGTCTTTGGTCATAGTGTACATATCATAACTCACATCAACGTTTTCTGCTATAATACGCTATTTCAATGATAGCGTTTAATAATTTCCAAGCCAGGCAAAATTAGCAAGCATTCTGTCCAGAGGCAGGCAGTGCAGTAGCCTATGCTGTCGGGCAATGTGAATTGTCCCAGATGCACGTTAAGATTAACCTCAGTAATAGGGCCATGTGGCATACAGTGGAATGTGGATCAATGACAGGGTATTTTTAGCCGGACAGGACTCGGTGGTGGTAACTGATACTCATTAAATGCGATAAAACGCTGGAGCAAAACGGACCACAGTTTTCTTGGCATGATGATCAAAGTTACTTTATCTGGTTAAATTCTACCCAAAGAAAATAAATTAAGACCCTTTAAACAGCCGTCATGGCTTTGTTTCACCCTCAGTAAACTTTTATCATTGTTGCTCACACAGACTAATCCGAAGGATGATACCACATCTTTCTTTCTTCTGCTGGGTTATTGCACCAGGCTGATTTAATTGGTTGATGTAGGATATTTCACCATCCGTGGGTAATTTGACCTGAATTTGAAGCCTGATGTGGTCAATGATGAAATGTTTGGATGTGAAATAGGATACACGTTAAAGGCTACAGTTTACATATATCTATAACAATATACTGAAGTGTTAATTATAAATCTAATTTTAATCAGAATTATTTCAGATCAGAACTTGCTGGTAACAATGCCCTAATGCATGTTCATGCCAAAAATCAAGGTTCTAATGTCAACGGTTCTCCTTATTTTGCTGACGAAAGGATTCGAATGGACTGACTCACTGACTCATTACCGGACAATTTGCGATCTGTAGCCTACTTCGTAGGAACTTTAGATATATTTTTAAAAATCCATGCTAAAATGTATAAGAAAAAGCCCAAACAGACGAAAGCCTGATTACAAACGTCAGACGATGCTGTTTTACGTCACTTTTGGCTATAAGTGTAAATACAATTGGGCATTTTGTCTGTATGAAACACAGTCTTTTGTGCTCAATTAAAGAGATTAAAAGATTAAAGAGATTTTTCCACGTAACAGGAATAGCTATGGTAAAGCGACATAATTTGACGCTGAAAAGACGTAGTTTTTCAGTAAAAAAGTGTTGGCAATTGGAATAATGTTGCATATTTAAAACAAACGAGAGATCCTGAAGGATCTTGGCGCCCACCATTGTCCGATAATGGTAGCTAATGACAAGAGGATCTTTTTGTCCATTGTTACTAAGAACAAACGATTGATTTGTAATTTTGTTTACAGAATTTCGAATCTGAGCGAAAAAGGGACACTGGAAAACACCAAGTTTCAAGATTTTTAGAAACTGTACTTATGTCGGTTGTTATAATACAAGCGAAAAGAGCAAAGTTAGTCTGAAAGTGAATGTCCGGAGGATCCTTCATCTTCGTTTTGTAGTATTTTTGTTTGCACGTGTCATCATTGGGTACTGGAAGCGAAGACAAATCTCTTTGACCCTTCGGCATGAGCTATGAAACATACTTAAGATTTTATAATAAAGAACGAATGCTATTTCTGTTCTCTTTACTGGGCTAGTTTGAGATATCTCTTTTAAGATACCATGCTCGAAAATAGTAAGATGGTACAATACTTAATACTGAATGGATCCTCGCAGTAATGTTGAAACTTCGAAAGTGTCTGAATCCTGATTATCTCCCTTGGATCGAAACACGCAGTAGTCTACAGTTGTCGAGTTGTAACGTTGTGTCACAAGAGTGAAGTCCCTTCATGTAGCCGACTCATCGGCAGACGAAACGGTGGGGCAGTTCACTGGACTAAAGAAAACTGATTTAAAATTTGAAGAAATACATTTTAATTCCGAACTATTTGAACTCCTTGATATGGAAGGTGAAGGTATGGGTATTCTCTAAAGTCACTATATAGAATATGTCCCACCGTTTGATCCGCCGAATCGTGTGATGCAATGTCACACCTCGGGAATACTGTATTAATTTGAAGCGTAACTTGGATTTTTGAATCGGACCAAAAAAGGTATCTTGCACAACTAGGCCCCATGTGGGATCTGTGTACCAAATTTCAGAAAGATCCATGAAGTAGTTCCTGAGAATTCACGATAACAATGTTTCAAGGGGAAATTCAAGACGGCCACCTGGCGGCCATATTGGATTTTCAAATCGGACCAAAAAAGGTATCTTGCACAACTTGACCACAAGAGGCACCTGCGTACCAAATTTGAGAAAGATCCATGCAGTAGTTCCTGAGAAATCGCGATAATAAGGTTTCATGGGGAAATCCAAGATGGCCGCCTTGTGGCCATTTTGGATTTTCGAATCAGACCGGAAAATGGATCTTGCACAACTAGACCCCAAGGGGAACCTGTGTACCAAATTCGAGAAAGATCCATGCAGTAGTTCCTGAGAAATCGCGTTAACAAGGTTTCATGGGGAAATCCAAGATGGCTACCTGGTGGCCATATTGGATTTACGAATCGGACCAGAAAAGGTATCTTGCACAACTAGACCCCAAGGGGAACCTGTGTACCTAATTTGAGAAAGATCCATGCAGCAGTTTCTGAGAAATCTAGATAACAAGGTTTCATGAGGAAATCCAAGATGGCCGCCTTGTGGCCATATTGGATTTTAGAATCGGACCAGAGAAGGTATCTTGCACAACTAGACCCCAATGGGAACCTGTGTACCAAATGTGAGAAAGATCCATGAAGTAGTTCCTGAGAAATCGCGATAACAAGGTTTCATGAGGAAATCCAAGATGGCTGCCTGGTGGCCATATTGGATTTTCGAATCGGACCAGAAAAGGTATCTTGCACAACTAGACCTCAAGGGGAATCCGTGTACCAGATTTGAGAAAGATCCATGAAGCAGTTCCTGAGAAATCGCGATAACAAGGTTACATGGGGAAATCCAAGATGGCCGCCTTGTGGCCATTTGGATTTTCGAATCGGACCAGAAAGGGTATCTTGCACAACTAGACCCCAAGGGGAACCTGTGTACCAAATTTGAGAAAGATCCATGCAGTAGTTCCTGAGAAATTGCGATAACAAGAATTGTTTACGGACGGACGGACGGACGACGGACGGACGGACGACGGACGACGGACCACGGACAAAAAGCGATTTGAACAGCCCATCATCTGGTGATGGTGGGCTAAAAATGTACAAATCCGTGTTCAATAGAAAGTCCATTGACCTAGGGAATTAAAAGTAAAATTCTCTCGTGCCAAGAGAAGAAACTTGCCAGAACTAAATATAGATTTATATTCAGCACTACAGATACCAGAAGAGCAAACACATTTCGTTTATCTTCCTGCACATCAACTTTGTTCAAGGGAGCCAAATTAAAGGTTAAATATGAATTGGAACAGTGCATGAAATCCAACGCGTAAATCCGGGGGTTGGATTTGTATGGGAACTCATTATCTCCCTTTACACGTAAACTGCGTATCTGTACCCCATATGACACAATCTGGAAAGATATACGAAATACACATCGTTAATAATTTAACCGAATACAAACTCACTGTGAATATACACTAATTACCTTTTTTGTAATTTTACACCTTATGTTAAATACATCGTTGTTGCTGTTTTCTCCGAATTATACTTTAGTTTTACAAAACGTTTGAGAATAAAATTGCGAGACGCGTATGTTTTTCGCTCCCTTCCCCCCCCCCCCCTTAGTATCAAGGTAAAAAGAGCAAGTCGTTGTTTGTCATGTTGCTGAATGGCCCTAACCTGAAGCATTAGGACAAATCTAATCATCGCGCCTGTTTGACAACATACCAAAGAAAAACTACGACAAGTTTGAAGCAGTTTGAAGTCTTGTCGTAGCGTAAATTAGTCGTAGTGGCATTAACTACGACTGCATCATCGAAGTGGAAATATGGATAGCCAAGGCTATCAAGTTAGGTGCGTAATTGGCTTTTTTCTTGATATTTCTTATTTCCCCCTATTTCTTAATATGGTGCTAAAATCACTGGTGGGAATATAATGGAGATCGGTTGATTGAGTCAGATATTCTTCCACCAACATCGAATACACAATGACGACACTTTCAAAGAGGTGGTCGTCGAGGCATTGGTGTATTAGTCCATGAAAAGTAGCAAATGCGTTGGTGGGCCAAATTTGCATTCTGGTATATTCTTAAAGCCCCGCGGGGGTCACAAATGGCTTTTTGTTATATTCATCCTATGGCAATCCGATTGTACCCGCAGGTTAACCCTACCTGGCCTGGATGGGGGGGGGGGGGAGATTTTTAGATTATCATATTGGGGTCATTTTGTGCCTATTTGCATGAGCCCCGGGCAGAGGCTCATGGGTAAATTCAAAATGGCAGTCAGAAAAGTGATGTTTTCGTCATATTTCTTCAAAAAATTTGCTTTTCTGTATGGAAAAGTGGGTAAAATCTATTTTATTTCATATCAGATTATTATTTACTAATTTATCATGCAGTTTTTGCGAAGAAAAAACGAAAATAAAAGATTCGAAAATTCTGACCAAAAAATGGTCCAAAAATGCTCTTTTTGAAAAGGACGTCACAGTGACGTCATTAGGGCGGCCATCTTGGATTTTTTTACATTTTCTCATAGAGTTTGACCCAATGATATAGTGTGGTAAGTTTCAGCCTTCCAGACTGAGCGATAGCGAAAATAAATAGGAGGGGGCACTTTCCGCCCCTCCCCAGGCTGCAGTACACCCCAAATCGCCCAGGCCAGATAGGGTTAAATCCATCGTCAGTAGTAGTTCATACATACACGTATGGTCCCATCTCGTTTTCGAACGACGATTCACAGAGAGTAAAGGCTACTACTCTCTCTGATGATGCCCAATGACGGAATGCGTGCTTTAATATCTTGGCAATAACCGGGAGGTATTCCTCGGTGAGGCTGAATAAGTGGAATTTTATCCGCTGTAGGAATTCTATGCTTGACAACATTCACCATTCATCGAAGTCCGTTCTTGCGGTCTTTCCTTCAAGTCAGATAAGTCAATTTGGTCTCAATCCACGTTGGGAGAACTGTTTTGCTTTCGGTAGGACGATCTTATGCACAAGCGTTTTCCTTCGTTGGCACAAAAAATTCAAAGTTATATTCACTCTCCACGATGTCGACCTTGTGTGTCAAACCAACCTTCGTCTTTGGCTTACAGAGGATTTCATAATAGTTTTCCAATGTGACTCTGTGTGACAATTAAAAATATCGTATGTTCCTCCTACAAGCTTCTGACTTCGGCAGACATGTCGATTTCTCAATGTGCCAATGTTTGGTCTAACTTAAGTACTTTATGCAAGAGTTACTTGCATAGAGACTTGCATGTAAGATATCTGTTGATTGGGTAATAATTGTAAACATTAGCGTCTGGTGTCCAACGTCTGGTCAGTCAAACCTTCCCACAAAAAGATCTAATTACACATGCGCATTTATATCTAATGTGTGAAAGTGGAAAGGACTGGATGTGTTGCATCTGCCTCTGGGACTGTGGTAAACGGTATACCGACAATGAATTTAAATAAACGAATAATAGTCCAGCAGATATGGTATTGACAACGTATATCTTGTATGCGTTGTAATTTTTACCTCTATATTGCGAGATTCTGCTGGTGGACGTTTCGTCCCCGAGGCCCACCCCCTGTAGAGACCTTTTGGTCTTCGATATATGTTGGCATTGTGGGAAGTTGATGCTGAGTCGACATCGGCCCTTACAGTCTCTTGTGTTAAATGCCGGAAGTGGGAATAGGTGCCGACATACTGACAGAGCCACATGCACTACGCCATTTTTTCTGGGTCACACACTAGGTTTCGTTGGCGTAAAACATGCATGTACGCTTTCATGTGCGTTTTGTGATTTTGATTTCACAAAACGGGGAAAAAGTCGAACAAACATGCGAAGAATGGAACAGATGTTGTCAAAATTGGTTGACCATGACGAAAAAATAATTATCACTAATATGCGTTCACTACGGTAAGTGTTGTGGAAAGGCCGAATGGTTTAGTGAAAGACGTGGTCGCACCAAATCGTCTTATTGAGAAGAAATGTCTCCAGCAAGGCTCCGTCGTCATGGCTTTAGTGTTAGAAGAAGCTCTGACTATGTATACATTGAAACAATTTGACTAGCTATAGAATACACGCACTCATTTCGAGACGAGGGAGGGAAATTTCTGCCACTGGAATGTGACACTTTGGCTCAGGTAAATTTAATGTGCAGGGTTGAACTATTTGTACGTCAAATCGATTCATAAATGGAATATTTTGAGATCACAGCTAAAAGTGGGCATTTGCTCGAAATGAACGCTTTGTCAAGCTGAGGGGAAGTGTGAGGAATTGAAATCTACACGCATTGATGAAAGAGGTATTGTCTGCATTAAAGGGAGGCAATCACCAATGACAGCAGCTCATTCGATTAATTCGAGGTTAATCTTAATATCTAAGATTCTTGTGGAAGGCGATGAGGTACATCTGGTGTTGTGGCATCATCAGAACATGCCTTTTGTTGTCAATGATAGATATGTCGGTAAACTATTATCAAATCCTCTGTAAGATGCATCGGCTCCTTTCCAACATTCACTATTCTCACGTTGTTCTCTTTGTCACAATCAAAGTGTTTGTCACCAACATTCCCTCCAAAGACTTTATTACAACCTTCCCAGCACTGTGGTTACTTTCACAGAAACTACTCGCATGGCTTGTGGTACCACCTCCTGCTACTCTGGCAAAATCAAGACTCTTTTTAGACTCACCCGAATTCTTGAGAGCTGATGTGGGCAAAATTGATGGACATGCATTCGGTACTTTCATGCCCAGTATGACTTGGAGTGGGCTGCCCGAAGATGTGTATTTACCACAAGAATCCTTCGGCACAGTATCTTGTGACCATCCCCCTCCATGTCCATCTCTAGAAATCCTATATAGGGTATTTCGAATCTAGTTGCTGCATCCAATCAGCCATCCAGTTGTCAGCATCACCTCAAAGGAGTTGCAATTTTCGCGGAAAATGACTCCGTGATCATGCTGACCATAGATCCAATGAGAAATAGGCATGACACAACTACGCCTCCCTTCACAACGTCTCTGATCCGTTGCACCAGCTTAGGCTTGGGGGTATTATCTGTTGAATCCGACTTTATAGTTCCACTTCTGGTCTTGGCGTGGCTGCTGTTCCTGAATCATTTCTCTCAGTCTCGCATCTGTTCTGCCTGGGCATGCTTCGGAAGGTGACATTTCCGAGCAAAATGCCTACAGATTACAATTATAACATCGACAATCGTTTCGGGACTTAGAGTCATATGGTTGTTTTTTAATCGCCAAACGTCGTCAACTTGTCCCATGTCTTACATATCTCTTCAAGTTAGTATCAGTATAGAATTTCCCTCAGTACATGACAAATATATGTAGGTTTCTTCTCTTCGTTTAAAAAATTAAGGCAATTTAAGACGCACGACGTCGGGCATTACAAGTTAGTCTGATTATTGTTGCATTTACCATATCTAACCCATGTTGAGGCGTTTACTCTATCAGACACACTCGATGTTCATCCACTGACATCAGATGAGTTACTTATTTGATCTGGTTTGTCATCACAGCTCCTGAGCTAGTGTATCTAATTCCGCTTCAGTCGGTGCTAGGGGCCGTGTGGTTACTTCAGACTTTCCACATGAACATCTGCAATAAAAGCGCGGTTGACATACCAATGCTAAGTCTTAGAATCCTCTGTATTCTTGTCTTAATGTGAGATATAGGGGTGGCTTTGCTGTGGAGCCATATGGTTGAATTTTAGTCGCCGGACGTAGTCAACTTTTCACACCTCTAACATATCTCCCCAATTTAGGAAAATGTAGGTTGCGCTTTGACAATCTGAATTAGTTCCTGGATTGGTGCTTTCTGTTCCGCAATAAATGAAGTAAGACGAGAAAGACGATTTTCTACTGGGTTTGCTGCTACCTAGGCTGATTCCTCAGTAACGGTGAATCACCCTGTTGCATTCATCCTGTTATATTCATATTCACTGAACTGATTAGCTCATGTTTTCACTCATGTCAATCCTTGTATAACAAAGCAATGTGATAAACACTCAGGATCAGTACTAATTCCATTAATTCACATCAAGATTATGAGTTAACAACTCATGTGTTGATACATTGTACTCACGCTCTTCATTTGCTATATTACCAGATTATTTGTTGATTTTTATTTGGTTCGAAAACGCTGTTAGTAACTACAGCGGAACGTCATCAGCTAATAAACAAAGAAGATTTAAAATGCCTCTCAAAGAATGCTCCTATGGGGCGTGGATCTGTACACCCGAAGATCTGGAATGTGATATCACAAGCGTTTTATCCCTCGTCATCAGCCATGTTGATAACCACCCACTAAGTTTCAAGTGTACCAGGACTCATATTTCATCACTACTGTCGGTTCCCTAATCAGATAAGTACATAAAGTTTACAAATCTGGCAATACTCACAAATACCCGCATTTAGCAGAACTCGTACTACACCACTACTACTATACAGTATTTGTCCACTAATTCATAGACATCAATGTTTACTAATCAAAAGACCAGTATATCAGTGTTTACAAATCAAGGTATACTCGCAAATTCTCGCATTCGAGACCAGTACATACATATAAATTCAGATTGTGAGGACACTACTAACTTTTTCATCACAATGTTTCGTATTTTGGTACATGCTAATGGACGGTTACAGATAGTCACAATAGCATGGTTTGCAACAACCAGACAATAAATATGGTACAATTGACTAAAAAACATAGCCCATATTCCATGGTAACAAAAACATAGCCCATATTCCATGGTAACTAGCTTAAAACTACCAAACAACAGATATAACACAGCATTACCCTAAAAATTCACTACTCCAAAATGTAATTATCTGTCCATGCTACTGCTATATTTTGTTTTCCTTTTTTTCCGATCACAGAGCACAGTTCATTTTTTTCTTTTGTCTCTTGATACACCAGAGAGCAATTAGTTACTCTTTCAAGCCATTACGGGCACACTGTGTTCCATAGGATATTCGTCATCCGACCGGCTACGCCATTTGTGGCATTTGCTTGACCGCTGCAGCCCATATTTCATCAACACATCACAGCTGTCCCATGACCATCATTTATTGCCTTTCGTATGGCAAAGCTTTTGGACAAGCGTAAATGAAGAGGGGGATTCATCTCTCCATAAAAAAAAGGGGGGGGGGATTTGGTTTGATGTCACATTCAATGTTATTTCACTCATATGGTGACAGTCAGTTTTAAAGGTGAAGGAAGCCGGCGTACCCGAAGAGAACCACCACCAGTCGGCAAGTAACTGGTAAACTTTCTCACATGAACCAGCGGGGCTCGAACGCGTGCAGGTTTAGCGATGTGAAGCTAGAGATCACCAACCAGCCTTAGACCACTGGGTCACCGAGGTTCCCACCTGCTGGGGTTGGTCCGTTTGAGTCGAGTGAGGTATCAATGTGAAGCGCACGTGAGGGAGCATCCGACTGGGTGGATGTGGGGTAGGAATATCGTCATTCTGTGCATGCGCAGGCAGGCCGTAATATGGAAATAGACATTTTGGGGCCGATATGGACCACTATGGTCCAAATGGGTTGTGGGAGGTGTCAAAGTGAAGGTTTTGTGGGGTAGAGTCAGAATGGCGTGTTTTTTTATTGCAAGTCGCGTCAATCTGCGCATGCGCAGTTGGATGTAGTAAGTAAAGTGGCAATTTTGGGGAAGTGAAGGCAGGTATTTGGTGTAGAGATGGACCACTATTGCTCCGAATGCGTCGTGTGGGGTGTCATTTTGTAGCTCTCGGGCTGTAGGCTCCGATTTGAAGGATGTCCACTCCATCTGTGACGTCATCGGTGACGTCATCAGTAGGAGTAGTAGCCAAAGTGGGCATTTTGGGGGTACCACCACCAACATCACCACCGGGCGTTGACGGGGAGGGGAGGGAATTTGGCTTAATGTCACGCTCAAGTTTGTTTCACTCATACGGTGACAGTCAGTTTGGTTGGTGGAGGAAGCCGGAGTACCCGGAGAGAACCACCGCCCTTCGGCAAGTAACTGACAAACTTTCACACGTCAACGCCCGGTGGTGGTGGTAGCTCCCGTGTGGCAGAGCTCTTGGATCGGAGCTCTTGGAGCTCAAAGCTTTTGGAGCTCAGAGCTCGGAAATGACGTTATCGCATGCATGCGCGCGTAGTAGTAGCCAAAGTGGACATTTGGGGCAGTGAAGGAAGGTATTTGGGGTGGAGATGGGCCATCCTTGGTCCGAATGCGTCGCAGGAAGTGTCATCTTGCAGTTCTCGGGGCGTAGACTCCATTTGAGGGATGTCCACAGCATCTGTGACGTCATCGGTGACGTCATCAGTACGAGTAGTAGCGAAAGAACATGTTTTATAATTGACTCAGTGCCAATTTTTCCCCACGATTTGCGGGATGTCCACAGCATCTGTGACGTCATTGGTGACGTCATCAGTACGAGTAGTAGCGAAAGTGGGCATTTTGGGGCAGTGAGGGAAGGTATTTGGTGTAGAGATGGACCATCCATATCTGTCATGCATTATATCATATCTTTGCTGTATTATACCATATCTGTATCGCATCATACCAAATCTGTGCTGTTGTTGTTCATGTGGTATAATACAGCCACATGTGGTTTAGTATGTTCACAGCAAAACAAATGTTTTATTATTTAACGCACCGTCACATTAGGTACAAGTGTTTACTGCGCTCAAGTCAGCGATCAGCATGTAGACATATAGAGTATGTACGGCATGTTATGGTATTCATCAGTGCACGGGTGACGCGTTCAACCGATGGGTTGGTCGGTCAGCTTGGTCACGAAAAACGTCACATTGGTGACCCTCTCCACTATCCACTTGGTGTTGGGGCGTTGTTGTTGGGCCATTCCAAGGGATCCACGGTGTCCAGTTTCTCCAGCATCGTCTCTAGCGACGCCCTATCCGTGATGGTAAACGGTTGGTCAAATACCCGGATGTTACTGCTCGGGTAAAAGTATCGGACTTGATCTGTCTCCTTATGCTGCAGCACATAACCAAACGCCAGATTTAATTTGAAGGACGTAGATTGGTCATTGAAGATGGCTTCCACGTAGCTGCGTAGACGGGCGAGGTCGGTCAGTCGGAAATTGTAGATATCTTGAATAGGGCGATGACGATAGAAACAGTGCCGGATCATGGGCCAATGGCGCCGATAGATGCCACTCACTGGATAGTCTTCGTGTAACAGATCGCTAGGAACATTTATGGGTTCGTCCACGAAGTGTACTTTGCCCTCCACGTCGTACAAAATCTGGCCCAAGGTCTTGTTGTCGGAATTTGACTGTTGAATTAGGGCGACATCATCTTCAGCCCTCGTGCGATGGGTGGTAGTTCCCGCTGTCTCGATACTGGTGCCTACGGGCTCTTCTACCTGCAAACGTGGCTGCGGAACAGGGTGTCGTGTGCGTTTGTGTCGCAGCAACTGACTGGACAATTTGAAAATCCGACCACATTCTTCGCATGGACGCTTGGGTACTTCATGGTGTGCACGTGTTTGGCGCTGTAAATGATCCGGGCGCTGAATCGACAGTGTACATATCGTACAGCTATACCGGGCGGTTCCTTCGTGCTTGGTAGCCTCATGGCGGCGCAAGTCGTGCAGACGAGTGAATGACTTCGAGCACGTAGTACAAGTGAACATCTTGGTGGCTGACAGAGTGTCTAATGAAACGGCCAGGCCGCTTCCCTTTTATAGCTGGTGATCTATTTTTAGCACACTCAGTTAAACTACCCCAAGTCGAGGATCGAGACTGGTGTACTGGTGTACGACTGAGCCGCATTACGCGCGTGTCTGTGTGTGTGTATGTGTGGGCTGTGGATTTTACATCCGGGATCTTGTCAACATCCGGGTTTCCAAGTGGGTTTTTCCCGTCGTTCCTCCGTCTTCCATCCGGGTACTGTGGTTTTACATCCGGGTTCTCATCTTACATCCGGAGTTTGGACACCTGTTGACCTCAATAATTTGCATATGACCTCTGTGAGGTCACTTCCGCTTCCGTTCACGTGACCGGAACTGACCTTTGGCCCCTGCGCGCTGACAAAACAATACCGGATAAAAATTGCGCGTAGGGGCCAAAGGTCAGTTCCGGTCACGTGAACGGAAGCGGAAGTGACCTTTTGTTGTTGATGTCTCTTGGTTGTGTTTATATTGAATGGGTCTGAGCATATTGATGCAATGAGAAGAAGTTTTCGGAGAGAACGTAATTCTACATTGTGAACGGATGGACACAAACACACACACACGCGCGCAATGCGGCTCCTGAAAAACCCGGATGTAAGATGAGGACACGGCTGTAAAACCACAGTACCCGGATGGAAGACGGAGGAAAGATGGGAAAAACCCACTTGGAAACCCGGACGTTGACAAGATCCCAGATGTAAAATCCACTGCCCACACACACACACACACACACACACGCGCGGATAATGCGGCTCAGTCGTACACCAGTACACTAGTATCGGTCCTCGACTTGGAGTAGTTTAACTGAGTGTGCTAAAAATAGATCACATCATCAGCTAGCGTGCTATAAAAGGGAAGCGGCCTGGCCGTTTCATCAGACACTCTGTCAACCACCAAGATGTTTACTTGCACAACTTGCCAGAAACAGTTTACTCGTCTAAAAAGTTTACGACGTTACGAGGCCTCCACCCACAACGATGCCCGGTATACTTGTATAATCTGCGCACAGTCTTTCAATCGGGAGGATAATTTACTGGGCCATGAGAGGGCACTCCACGAGGGTGCGATGGTACAATGTAACGATTGTAGTGGACTCTTCAAACGACCCAGTCGTTTAAGACAGCACCAACGTTTGATTCATGCCCCGTCTCTACGGTTTGGGCGACAACTTTCCACTAAAGAGGAGCCGCGGAAGGTCAGACCCAGTGAAGATGAGCCCGGAGAGATGAATGCCACTGGTGATGCGATAACGGAGAGCTCGCCTATACCCACAGTTCAGAAGAGCCTAGATATCCAGCCAGTCCGCTTGACAACATCGAACATTTCTTGGAAGATGCAGTGGATGCTCCTAGCGATCTGTTACAGGACGCCCATCCAGTGAGTGACATCTATCGGCGCCATTGGACCATGATACGGCACTGTTTCCACCGTCATCGCCCTATTCAAGATATCTACAATTTCCGACTGACCGACCTCGCCCGTCTACGCAGCTACGTGGAGGCCATCTTCAATGACCAAGCTACGCCCTTCAAATTAAATCTGGCGTTTGGTTATGTGCTGCAGCATAAGGAGACAGATCAAATCCGATACTTTTACCCGAGCAGTAACATCCGGGTATTTGACCAACCGTTTACCATCACGGTTGGGGCGTCGCTAGAGACGATGCTGGAGAAACTGGACACCGTGGACCCCTTGGAATGGGCCCAACAACAACGCCCCAACACCAAGTGGATAGTGGAGAGGGTCACCAATGTTACGTTTTTCGTGACCAAGCTGACCGACCAACCCATCGGTTGAACGCGTCACCCGTGCACTGATGAATACCATAACATGCCGTACATACACTATATGTCTACATGCTGATCGTTGAATTGAGCTCAGTAAACAATTGTACCTAATGTGACGGTGCGTTAAATAATAAAACATGGTGTTTGATATTTCAATTTGTTTTGCTGTGAACATAATAAACATACCCAGGGCGGCTCCCCCAGCATGGGTATGATGTACCATTGGGGATAATAAACTGTATGAACATTGCTGAACTTGTTGTTATTCATGTGGTATAATACAGCACAGATTTGGTAAGATGCGATACAGATATGGTATAATACAGCAAAGATATGGTATAATGCATGACAGATATGGATGGTCCATCTCTACACCAAATACCTTTCTTCACTGCCCCAAAATGCCCGATTTCGCTACTACTCGTACTGATGACGTCACCAATGACGTCACAGATGCTGTGGACATCCCGCAAATCGTGGGGAAAAATTGGCACTGAGCCAATTATAAAACAAGTTCTTGCGCTACTACTCGTACTGATGACGTCACCGATGACGTCACAGATGCTGTGGACATCCCTCAAATGGAGTCTACGCCCCGAGAACTGCAAGATGACACTTCCCGCGACGCATTCGGACCAAGGATGGCCCATCTTCAACCCAAATACCTTCCTTCACTGCCCCAAAATGTCCACTTTGGCTTCTACTACGCGTGTATGCATGCGACGACGTCATTTCCGAGCTCTGAGCTCCAAAAGCTTTGAGCTCCAAGAGCTCCGATCCAAGAGCTCTGCCACACGGGAGCTACCACCACCACCGGGCGTTGACGCCCGTCAACGCCCGGTGGTGGTGTTGGTGGTGGTACCCCCAAAATGCCCACTTTGGCTACTACTCCTACTGATGACGTCACCGATGACGTCACAGATGGAGTGGACATCCTTCAAATCGGAGCCTACAGCCCGAGAGCTACAAAATGACACCCCACACGACGCATTCGGAGCAATAGTGGTCCATCTCTACACCAAATACCTGCCTTCACTTTCCCAAAATGGCCACTTTACTTACTACATCCAACTGCGCATGCGCAGATTGACGCGACTTGCAATAAAAAAACACGCCATTCTGACTCTACCCCACAAAACCTTCACTTTGACACCTCCCACAACCCATTTGGACCATAGTGGTCCATATCGGCCCCAAAATGTCTATTTCCATATTACGGCCTGCCTGCGCATGCACAGAATGACGATATTCCTACCCCACATCCACCCAGTCGGATGCTCCCTCACGTGTGCTTCACATTGATACCTCACTCGACTCCAACGGACCAATAGTGGCCCACCTAAACCCCAAACCGTCTATTTCCATTCCCTTTTCCCACAATTCCCTGTCTGCGGATGCGCAGAATGTTGAACACGAACGACAGTCTTGTCCAGGCGGATGCTCCTTCACGAATGCTTCACAACGATACCTCATAAGACTCCATCGGCCCACTAGGGGCTCACCTCGACCCCAAAACGTCTATTTCCATACCCGTTTCCCACAATTCCCTATCTGCGCATGCGCAGAATGTCGAACACGGAAGACACACTAGTCCAGGCGGATGCTCCCTCACGACTGCTTTACATTGATACCTCACTCACCTCCATTGGACCATTAGTGGTCCACCTAGACCCCCAAACGTCTATTTCAATACACGTTGTCTACTGCGCATGCGCAGAATGACGTCAGTTCCACGTCATACTAGTCCAGGCAGATGCCCCTTCACGTATCCTTCACAGCGATACCTCAGTCGACCCCATCGGACGACTAGGGGTCCACCTCGACCGCGAAACGTCTATTTCCATGCCCTTTTCTCACAATTCCCTGTCTGCGCATGCGCAGAATGTTGACAACGGCCGAGGCACTAGTCCAGGCGGATGCCCCTCACATATGCTTCACATTGATACCTCATACGACTCCATCGGCCCATTAGGGCCTCCCCTAGAGCCCAAAACGTCTATTTCCATACCCTTTTCCCACAATTCCCTGTCTGCGCATGCGCAGGATGTCGACAATGGCCAAGACACCAGTCCAGGCGGACGCCCCCTCACATATGCTTCACATTGATACCTCATACGACTCCATCGGCCCATTAGGGGCGCCCCTAGATCGCAAAACGTTTATTTCTATACCCTTGGTCTACCGCGCATGCACAGAATGACGATAATCCAACCCCACACCCACCCCATCGGATGGCCCCTTACATGCTCCACATTGATACCTCACTCAACTCCATCGGACCATTAGTGGCTACCCTAGATCCCAAAACGTCTATTTCCATACCCTTTGTCCACCACGCATGCACAGAATGACGATATTTCAACCCCACACCCAGTCCATCAGATGCCCCTTCACGAATGCTTCACATTAATACCTCATACGACTCCATCGACCCATTAGGGGCTCCCCTAAATCCCAAAACGTCTATTTCCATACACTTTGTCTACCGCGCACGCGCAGAATGACGATATTTCAACCCCACACCCATCCCACCAGATGCCCCTTCACGAATGCTTCACTTTGATACCTCACTCGACCCAATCGGACCATGCAGCGTATTTGAAGTCTGGGGACTACCACATCACCGCCAGACATGACCGCGGAGGAATACAAAGGTCACGTGACCTTGTATCAGAGTTCAAGAGAATAAGCCGCTGCCACATTGGTAAAGGTTTTTACCAAATTCAAGATGGCGGCCAAACTCTGGCAGAGGTCACTTTCCAATCTCCAGCGCCAACACCTCAAGTTTAAGTGCAAAGAGCTGAATGTTACCTTTTTGACGCTTATACTACTACTCGCCTTTACAACAGTTTTACGGTCGATACATCTATTGACATTTTTAAATCAGCCGCTGTTTTTAAAACACTCATATCTCGACACTTTTATAACCCAGAATGAAAACAGTTGTACTGATTTAGAATATTTTTATTGTCGTAATATTTTGCAGTGGTATAATTATCCTTTTAAGTAACTTATTATATGAATCTTAAACACTTGTTAAATCAGCATATATATTTAAATACGTTTTTGTTTACTAATTGCGCTGTATGTACATGTATTGTTTTATGGAGCCTATTATTGGACCTCGTGTCTGTTGGTTCTTTATGGAAATAAATAAAAAATGGAAATAAATAAATAAATAAATGAATGTTAAAACGACAATTTAAGGAAGGTCACTCTGAGGGGTATATTCACAACAAGCCCACATAAAGGTATTCATTCGAAATGTTTTTATGTATGACAGACTTTCAGAATTGGCCGCTGAAGCCAGACATACCAGTACTTAGGTTTTGCTAAGTGGTCTAAACATTCTGAAGTGTTACGATGAATAAATAACAAGTTATTAAGGAAAAACGACCCTTTTTACCTTCATTTTAGAGAGGTAGTTCTCTCTAATCTGTTAAATAATTATCTTCCAGACTGTGTTTATTATATCCTTCAATGCCTTCTCTGTATAGGGCTTACCCAAGGCAAGAAGATACATAAGAGAATGAGAAGGAGCGGGTGGTAAAACGGATAACCCCTTATAATTTCTGAATATATTCAAAAGAGAGCAGATATGAATCTGGAAAATGGTTTCGACATAATTGTTGACGGGTTCCAAGATGAGGAAATGGCCATGATCATCATCTAAGCTAAGCAACCTTTGGAAGTGACAAGACTTATTCTTCAGTCATGCAGCCATGCTGTTCACTGCTCGTTTGAAGGCACATACTTGAACAGATTTGTGTTTCGAACTGCCACCATGCCAACGCTAATCTGTTTCATAGGACAATCCGAATATTGCCCTACACTCCCCGTTTTCCACGCATTGGCAATAACAGGAGTTCTGTGTGTGAAATTAAAAGCATCCTCAGCAGCAACTTATAAAGATATGTTGATATGAAAGAAACTTGAACATCCACTCGTGGGAACTAACCGAGGGAAAATCTTTGTATACTGTACACTCGTACCCAGAAGGCTGGTACGACGTCCATCATCGTCAGTTATTTTATTCTGTGAAAACACACGCGATATTGAAGAGCATTCACGTACGAAGGACTATCAGGCACTGGTGCGAAGAAGAGTTCTTCCATGGAGCCAGATCTTACCTGCCCAAGTCGACCAAATATAGGAACATTACCACATACCCAACAGTGGTTTATCACAGTGCCAACCAACTCTGCCAACCGTGGAACTGTGCGCAGTGATTGAGCTTGCCTGTACTGAAGCATGGTTGATTCATGGTGACTTGTCCGTCCGTCTGTTTGACGGCTGTTTGGTGACGGTGCATGCCGCCAGGATCACATTATAATTAATGCTTCACAATCTTTCACTTCTGGTGTTCGCTGTAATGTCCATACCATTACTATAAGCGGACTATCCGTATCAGTTATCGATAGTAGTTTTTATATACGCACTGGTTAACCTCAGTGTTGGAGCGCGTACCGGAGATTTGTAACTGGCTACAGACTCCTAAATAATTTACACGTTCGGCAGTATTAACACAACTGTACCTCGCTGATTCCCTAATTGGATTTAGACTTTCATCTTTCGGCAGGAAGTAGTTTATTTCAAGCGCTACAAGGTGACCAACTTCTTGTCAAACATTATCCGTCAAAATTTTAAGCTGTGCGCGCCTCTACACAAGAGGTCCCCATTGCACTGTTTTCTCTGCCTGCTGAAAGCAGTGCTCAGGCCCCGCAAATAGTCCCCCGGCGAGGCATGTTATCGAGCAGTGAATCGAAATAAAATTTGCAGCTGAATAGAACAAATACCATACTTGCCAGTGGTACCAAAGGCTTTCCATTAATCGCTGCAACGAAGGCGGAAAAAAATCGAGAAAATTCTGGTCTTTGGCAGAGATTACGTGTAGGGGGTTAACGGATCGGGACTTTTTTTTATTTAGGCGCCTGTAGCCAACTGTGTGATTTCATGCGTCTGATTACAGGTTATTGACTTAATCTTTGTTGTCTATATTATCTATTCGATCAAGCATCATAGACATCACAATTGGCGACGAGCGAACAATCATGACAATGGCAACCTCATCTTTCCCAACTTTTCCCCAGTTTGATGTTGATTCAGAGCCACATTCCGTGGGCCAGCGTTGGAAGAAATGGCGGCAGCGCTTTGAAAACTTCCTCGTGGCAATCGCTATCACAGACGACAAACGAAAAAGAGCCATGCTGTTACATTTCGCAGGCGAAAGGGTATCTGATATCTTTGACACGCTACCGAACACTGGTGAGTCAGTCTGACGACTATAATACAGCCATAGAACGCTTAAACGAGCAATTCAACCCATCCAACAATCTGAAATATGAAATCTATGTGTTCAGACAAGCCAAACAGACACAATCAGAAAATATTGATGCATATCACACACGTCTTCGACAATTAGCATCTACCTGTGAATTTACTGACTCAGACAAAGAAATTAAGTCTCAGATCATTCAGGGATGTATCTCAAGCCGTCTTCGACGCAAAGCTTTACGAGAACCAACTCTCACACTGCAACAGCTATTAACTGTCTCTCGAACACTCGACATATCTGATCAGCAGTCAACCAGCATGGAAAATTCACAGCGTGACCAAAGCGACACGATACCCCTAACAGGTAAATGCCATCAAACAACATAAATATCCCCAGCATCAACAGAAACGAAATTGGCATCAAAACAAACAGAAACAAAATGCACAAAATTCAACATGCCGTAACTGCGGTGGTAAATATCCTCACAAAGATGGTCAAACATCCTGTCCTGCATATGGTAAACGATGCAAAGCATGTTCGTAAATGAACCATTTCGACTTTTGTTGTCTCAGCACTGGACGAAAACAAACTGGACAAAAAGCAAAATTCACATTTTGTAAATCAGTCAAAAGCGTAGACACAAAGCCCCCAGCTGATTCTGCCTGTGGTGGATATTCGTCTGATAGCTCTGATGAGTATGTCTTCGGCGTGAAAATCAACAAAAACATCAAATCACCATTCACCAAAATAACTTTGTGTGACACTGATGTTGATATTCTGGTAGATTCTGGAGCAAGCGTAAATATCCTCGACGAAGCAACATACAACAGTTTAGCAACAACTCCTGAACTTTGTCCTGTCGACATATCAGTAAACGCATATGGAACAACCAGATCACTTCCGGTCTATGGGAGATTTGAGCGCACAGTATCTTCAAAGACAACTGGAAAATCAGTATCGGCTACATTCCTAGTGGTCAAGGGTGACCCAGGATCACTTCTTAGTCATTCAACTGCTTCAGATCTAGGAATAATAACAATCGTGAACTCCATTCCGAGTCCCATGACACCGACTACAGCAAGTCTTTTTCAGGAATATGATGATCTCTTCCATGGAATTGGAAAACTCACCAATTTTCAAGTGAAGCTACATATTGACAAAACTGTTAAGCCTGTGACACAACCACATCGTCGTGTACCATTCCATATCCGCAAGGCTGTAGAAGAAGAACTTGAACTTCTGGAACAAAGGGACATAATCGAGAAAGTTGAAAATACACATACACCTTGGATTTCACCTATCGTTCCAATCCCAAAGCCAAAAGCACAGATAAAGTCCGTATCTGCGTAGACATGCGTCTTCCTAACACCGCTATAGGGCGAGAACGACACGTGATGCCTACCGTTGATGACCTGATCAACGACTTGAACGGTGCAGCCGTCTTCTCGAAACTTGATCTACGAGCCGGATATCACCAACTAGAGTTAGCCCCTGAATATCGGTATATAACCACCTTCTCTACACATGCCGGGCTAAGAAGATACAAACGCTTGAGTTTCGGTGTAAATTCATCGGCTGAAGTTTTTCAGGAAGCCATCGCTCAAGTTCTGGCAGGAATTGAAGGTGCCAAAAATCTGAGTGACGATATCATAATCTTTGGTCGTACACAACGTGAACATGACGTAGCTCTACGTGCAACACTTCAATGCCTCCGAGAGAGAAACCTTACCCTAACCAGAGAGAAGTGTGAATTCAACAAATCAGTTCTACGTTTCTATGGATACATCTTCTCCAAAGATGGTATCTCCGTCGATCCATCCAAAGTGGACGCTGTGACATCAGCATCGCCACCAACAAATCCTAGCGAAGTTAGAAGTCTTCTTGGAATGGCCACCTACTGCTCAAGGTTCATACCGGATTTTGCCACCGTAACTGAGCCTCTTCGTCAACTAACCAAGAAAGACGTCGAGTGGGAGTGGTCAACGCGACAAGACGATTCTCTCAACAAGCTGAAGGAAAATCTGACCAGCTCAACTGTCATGTCATACTTCGATCCATCGAAACAAACCGAGATCGTGGTAGACGCAAGCCCAGTTGGGCTTGGAGCTATGTTGGCGCAGCGCGACACACCAACAAGCCCTCCGAAAGTTGTTGCGTATGCCAGCAAAGCGTTGACACCAGTTGAACGACGATATTCGCAAACCGAGCGCGAAGCTCTCGGTATTGTCTGGAGCTGCGAACATTTTCACTTGTACATATATGGCACGGAGTTCAATCTGTACACCGATCATCGTCCTCTTGAACTCATATTCAACAACCCAAAGTCGCGACCTCCAGCGCGGATTGAGAGATGGCAACTTCGCCTACAGCCGTATAACTTCAAAGTTCACTACAAGCCTGGAAAAGACAATCCAGCGGACTATATGTCTAGACATCCATCGCTAACAGATCAGCAAACACAAAGAAGCACACGATCAGCAGAAGAGTATGTCAACTTTGTTTCGATCCATGCCGCTCCGAAAGCGCTATCCATCGACGAAATCAAAGACGCCACAGCAGCAGATCCAACTCTACAGCACCTCATAAAGACCATCCAAACTGACCGATGGTGTGATGTTGACATCAAAGCCCTTCAGTGTTTCAGCAAGATCTCCAAGTTGTCAAACGATCTAACGGTGAATTCAGATGGAGACCTGATATTACGAGGAACTAGGATTGTAATACCTGCCTCTCTTCAAAACCGAGTGATCACCCTCGCACATGAAGGCCATCAAGGTCTCGTAAAAACTAAGCGACTCCTACGGGAAAAAGTATGGTTCCCCGACATCGACGTGATGATCAAAACCAGGATCGAAGGATGCATAGCTTGTCAAGCTAATGCCATTCCTTCAAAACCAGAACCACTGAAAATGTCTCCATTACCAAAATATCCTTGGGAGAACGTGGACATTGATTTCTGTGGACCTTTCCCGTCTGGTGACTACCTACTTGTCGCATACGATGAGTACTCGCGATTTCCAGAAGTAGAGATTGTAAAATCTACATCGGCAAGGACAATTATTCCCATTCTGGACAAAATGTTTTCTTCATACGGAATTCCTCGCATAGTGAAATCTGATAACGGTCCTCCGTTCAACGGTGAAGAATTCACTAACTTTTCATCGTACCTTGGTTTCACTCACAGACGGATTACACCGTACTGGCCTCAAGCTAATGCAGAAGCAGAACGGTTCATGCGCACAATCGAAAAGGCCATTCGTTCAGCACAGATTGAACAGAAACCGTGGAAGCAAGAATTATACACTTTTCTCAGAAATTATCGTGCTACCCCACACTGCACAACAGCAGTACCGCCAGCGGAGATGATGTTTTCGAGAAAAATCAACATCAAGCTTCCAACGCTCATTCAATCGCAACCTGACATGAAATTTCGCGAAACCGACAAAAAAGCGAAACAGAGAATGAAGAAGAATGCAGACAAACGTCGGGGAGCCAAATCGAACGCTATCAGTGTTGGCGACACTGTTCTGGTCCGTCAACAAGTCAAAGGCAAGCTCAAGACTCCGTATAAACCGAAACCCTACATTGTGACTGCCACAAAAGGTTCAATGATCACTGCCGAAAACGATGATCATTCAATCACACGTAACTCTTCCCATTTCAAGGTGATTCATCTGACTCCGCACTCTACTAGTGTACAGTCTTCTGAGAGAAAGGACGACGACGACGACTACGACAGTGTTAAACCAGTTCCCACTGATCGTCCACCAAGAAGATACCCCGTTAGACAACGAAATCCACCTGCTAGACTGATTCATGAAATGTAAATATGTTCTGACATTAATCTTAGCTAAGCGTTACATACGGACATATACGTTCATTGTGAAAAACCATACAGATGTTCGAGATGTGATTTGACAATATATCTGTTTTAACAGTGAGAAACAATACATATGTTACACATGTGATTTAACTTGGTAATTTTGTGTATTAATGGTGGAAAACTGTACGAATGCTACATATGTGAAGAACTTAACATACTGTTACAATGACAGAGAAACCATTCGTATGTATGTGATACAGTACCTTTCTATTTTATGAACTAATTACGGTGAACTAATTGATTACTTATTCCCCACAGATACTAATGAGTAGTAAGTGTAATTTGAGATTTCTTATTTACATACCAATATATCCAATGTGTAATACAAACAGCATCAGCTGATATTGACAATTCACCGTCGAGGATTCACAACAATGACTATGCTGTTTCGAAAGACTTTATTCTATCACAAAGACAATAATCGCTGATTTATTTTCATCGATTATAGCTAATATGCAAATCAACTATTGAGTTCAAGTTTATAACAGAATCATCTATTTTTAAATAATCTCAGTTATAACTTCTATTCCAAAGAAAGGAAGGGATGTAATGTCCATACCAATACTATAAGCGGACTATCCGTATCAGTTATCGATAGTAGTTTTTATATACGCCCTGGTTAACCTCAGTGTTGGAGCGCGTACCGGAGATTTGTAACTGTGTGATTTCATGCGTCTGATTACAGGTTATTGACTTAATCTTTGTTGTCTATATTATCTATTCGATCAAGCATCATAGACATCACATTCGCAATCTTCTGCTTTGACTAGATGGTTATCAGATAAATATAAAACACAAGACGCTGGCCTGGGCCAGAACATTTAATTACAACACATATAAGGGAAGTGGGAAGAGGTGCCGACATACTGACTGCGTCACATGACTTCACAGAATAGTCTTCTGGTAAATCTATTCTAAAGCACATACCAAGAGTCTAACGATTCGTGATATGTGTTGTATCTCGGTACGCTTTTATTGTACCTGTTCATGTGGCAACTTGGATGATATGACCACACGGCCCCTAGCACTGGCATAAGCGGTATTAGATACAAATCTAGAGAGCTATGATGGAAATGCTCCGACAACTCGTATACTGGTAATTGGTGAGCTGTTTCGCTGTGACAACTCGTACATTGAAGATTGGTGAGCTGTATCGTCGTCAGATGTAATACACACATTAATGACAAAATACAGTAGCCGTATTAGCTTGCACCCTTACTATTGTGCTTATAGTTTATCATAACATCTGTAACAGTTGAACACATGTACAGGACCCATGTGTGAACGGGTTGTAACATCTCACCGTAACTGTACTACGTAAATATTTCATCACATAGCACAAATGTGGGAATAGTCATCCACCTAAGCCAATGATTCTTCTGGGAAAGTGGATGGGTTTGCCAGAAGATCTGCTCAGTCTTACGCTCAATGCTCTCACTATGATAACAGAGGAGATAGTTCTCATAGCTTGCATATACCACAGTGATAAAGGGGCAACTACTCTTGCTGGTATTTTCAACATGTCAAACTAAACATTATGCTAATGTTACATTTCGCAAGATAAGAACATAATTGATGGACATGCTTCTCTGATTACTTCACTCATTGGACTGAATATATTCAAACAGACAAATGTTGTGATTGACAGCAAGCATAACAGTTTATCTGCATGAACACTGTGTATCTGCATGAAAATTTGGTGTGTATCTGTATGAAAATTCGGTGTGGAATAAGCACCCTCCGCCCACATAGCAATGCATCGTCATAGGAGAGACTACTATTCCAAATCGTGTGTGTTAGGAAAACAAATCTTAGCTGGATTAAAGAGATAACAAACGGACTATTTTTCCTGTTGTCGCTTACGCCCAACTAGCCCCCGCATTGAAGCAATTGTATTGGAAATCTATTTTGATACAGGACAAAAATCAACCATTAGCAAAATGTGGGCCCATGACCCCTCTCAATGGTGGAGCTGTTCATATCGTGTGAATGATGCTGACCCATATTAAATTAAAGGTAATGAATGAATTGTGATGTATATTCTATTTGCAAAGAATATGAGCAAGCCTTTGGTGCACCAGCACGCAGCCCAAATTAAAAGTCGTACTCGTTTGTTGTGGAAACAACATACTAGTTATAGATGACTATATTTCCCACAGAACGATTATACTGACTATGAACTGAATATAGATGCAATAATATGCCCCGTTACTATTTATATGGTGGCTTTAACATCTCTGCATATATCAACAGCTAAATTGTCGGGTTTAAAACAGCGTGCACAGCAACACGTTGATAGGTGTCACCTCACTCCATTAAACTCGGGAGTATTGTGTATGGTGCTTTGAATTCTGGTTTACCTCATTGTCCCCAGTGTATCGTCTATGTGATAGAATACCTTTTCCTGGTTCTATCAGTGCCTTTTCTTAATAAATTGAGTATACGGTTATAAAAATAGTCATTTATATGACCCCACCTTCCAGATAAGATTCACCTTGGAGCCTGGCCTCTGCCACAAATATTGGGCAATAAAAAAAAATTATACCATAATCAGACGTGACACTTACGCTAGAAATGATCCAGGAGGGCTGGTCCAACGTAATATGCAGTCAGACATTGGACATATTCGGGGCTTGAGCTAGACCATGTTTTCATGTGTCTGGCTCCTGGACTAACACGAAATTGAACAATGATTCACATCAAGGCTAACTGGTATTGTCTAGACGTTTAAATAGCTAATAATCCTTCTAACGTCTAGCCTGCCCATCTCAATTTATTAGAGGTAGAAAGGTTACCAAAGTATATGTCTTCCAGTGCACAAAGGGTCAGTTGTTTAGATTCTTTCGCTGTCCCTTCAGTTTTATACATGACCAGTTCAAAGCCCCACACGGCCTTGATCACGAATCGATGGCTATAATGTGAACTAAATAACGAACGATGATATCAGACAGATTTATCAGTAACATAAATAAAGCCTCAAACGTTCAATTTCTTTCAATTCGGTATCGTTCTATGACGATATTGCATCCAAGAGCCTTTGGAGTTAACATCATAAGCGGGCCTTCAATAATTAAACAGAGAAATGTATGCTGTTACACATGGAGTTCCATCGGCCAGATATAGCGTACATACGGCTAATGGCATTTGAGACGAGCCATTCAGTCCACATTAATGTACGGTGGCCAATTCTCATTAGACAATGCTTTTTGTGCTTTTTCATCTCAGCACACAATAAGTACACATTTATCACTCTGTATTTGGACGCCATTTATTGAAACCAGCCAATGACGAGTCCTCGCTGCTGCTAATTTTCAAGTTGTTTGCGCTAACATTTAGTAAATTGCTTGTCTGTGGTTTTAATAACACGATCCGTCGAAAAATGATCGGTTGTAATCCTTCTCAGGTACCCTCCAATGCGGGACACCCTAGTTCAAGTTTCAAGTTTCCTAAGTTCCCTAGTTCCAAGTTCCCAAGTTTCAAGTTCCAGCTCCGTAGTTCCAAACTCCAGTTTCCCCAAGCTCCAGTTCCCCCAAGCTTCGCCTCCAAAGTTCAAAAGCTACAGTTCAAAAGCTCCCAGACCCATAGTTCCCAGATATGATACACACCTGGTTGTTTAAGAGGCATAATACATATGCCATTGTCAATCAGCCCTTATTATAATGTTACTTATTATAATGTTACTGTCTAGCCTCTTCAACACATGTTTTGAATTGTTGTGGAGCTCACTGATTATAGATTACAGATTAAATAAGCTGCATCTAACACCTACTGGAACCAATTTTTTGGGGGGATTAGAAGTTTGTGAAAACATCCTTCAGGATAGCACAGATCGGCCATGGAAAATAACTTTAAATGGAAGGAAGTCCTGTCCATCCTCTGTAGAGGAACTTAGATTACACACTTCCGTCTTATAATTTTAAAATCGATCTGTTTCTTTTGTCGTGAAACTTCGCTCACAGAAAGTGACCATCCTTCTTCTCTCTCAAATTCAAATGCCCATCTTATCAGATTTTTGGAGGCCGGAAGACCATGAATATGCGCCAGGATAGCTGTGGGATCAGGGAAAGTAAGTGAGGAGTAGAGGGGGTACATTACCATGCCTTTATGCAGAAATAATTGGATGATTTGCTAAATATTCTGTTGAAACAGAACTTTTTGAGCTATGTGTGTACTAACAAATGTAGTATCGTGGTATGATTGGACTGGGGCTATTCAGTCAACACATCGGCAATAAGCCGATGATATGCGACTGAACTTTCTCTTACAAACATCACAAATGCGACCGATCAGATTTCTTGTATTCATCAAATTACAAGCGTCTAGTCCGTCATTCATAATCCAGCCGTCGTCCATTAGAGAATATCCGCGTCCATAATCCAAAGACCTATTCCATATTCCATATAACAGTATTAGCATCAAATTCAAAAAGACAATCATAGTATACAAAAACTTAGTCTTGTTTCCTGTAAGAGAGAAGCGGTCAACAGTTTTCAATGATGCCGCAGGGTGTGAAATAGGAAATCAAATTCTAGTTGCCCATGGGCAAGTACGGGCAACCAACATATCCAAATGCATTGCAATTCAAGAAGAATTTGGTTGCCCAAAGGAAATTTTGGGCAAAGGGCTATTTCGCACCCTGTGCCGGCAAGACATCATGATGTTCCAAAAATATCAAATCCGTATCGCTGATCAGTATTCTTAATCCATAATATTCGCTGTAAAGTCATCTAAAGAATGATGTATCTCAGTCACGCTTTGATTGTGACTGTTCATATGAGTGCCATGAGGATCTTGAAGTACATATACAATACAATACCCGTCTTGTTCAGGTACAATAATACGGGTACAATGCCCGTCTTGTTCCCCTGATGATTCGGACTGTCGCATTGACCCTCTTGATCACTCGATACCTCATATATATCGAATTACCGCGATTCACTTACACATCAGCAGCCAAAATTAGAGGTATCTATGAATGGAGGGCAATTAGTTTCATTTTAAAGATTTCTCAAAACATGTGTTGAAGAGGCTAGACAGTAACATTATAATAAGTAACATTATAATAAGGGCTGATTGACAATGGCATATGTATGCTTCTTAAACAACCAGATGTGTATCATATCAGGGAGCTTTGGGTCTGTGAGCTTTTAAACTGTAGCTTTTGAACTTTGGAGGCGAAGCTTGGGGGAACTGGAGCTTGGGGGAACTGGAGCTTGGAACTACGGAGCTGGAACTTGAAACTTGGGAACTTGGAACTAGGGAACTTAGGAAACTTGAAACTTGAACTAGGGTGTCCCCTCCAATGCACTGGATTATATTCGTTAAACTAGTTTGCAGGTCGCCAATTAGGAAATGGATTGGCTATACTCTGTAGCAGTCTCTCGTACTACATGTATGGGTCCACGCAATGAGTCTGTGATATGATTTGACACCACAAATACGGCAGGTGTTCACGACATACTCTCCATATTTTTAAATAGCTGCAGAAGTGTTTCTAGATATATGTGTAGAATACATGTGTATGTGTGCCAAATATCACGACGTGTGTACGCCATATATTGGATGTAGTTATAAAGGTAGAAGGTCATTTTAGATGGGCATCAACCCGATGATATTACAGAACAGCCTGCTCTGTTCCTCGGTGTTGGGGCTTTAATTACCATCTACTTATCTATCTATTACTGAGATATTATTTCGACCGAAATAAAAGTGCCAGATCATTGTTTTTTACTTTTGCCGTATTTATTAGTTGCAGAATTCTCAGTTACTGTTGAACTTGTTACTACACCACGCAATTCAACGTAGATAACTAATTACAGAACTACAATTAAAAGTGTATCCTTACTTATAGTATTGACCCATTTGATTGAAAGGAGGTGCCTTATCATAATCCCACGATGCTCATTCCCAAACTTTTTTTATCGCTGTACATAGATGACATGGGTGCTCCCTATATTTTCTGGCAAGATTTTAATCATGGTATGTATAGTGCATTTTCCATTGTCATGGATATAATCCTCATCTGGTCTATTGGGTAGTAGGAGGTATCTGGTGTATCGGGTGGTAGGAGGTATCTGGTGTATCGGGCAGTAGAAGGTATCTGGTGTATCGGGCAGTAGGAGGTATCTGGTGTATCGGGCAGTAGGAGGTATCTGGTGTATCGGGCAGTAGGAGGTATCTGGTGTATCGGGCAGTAGGAGGTATCTGGTGTATCGGGCAGTAGGAGGTATCTGGTGTATCGGGCAGTAGAAGGTATCTGGTGTATCGGGCAGTAGGAGGTATCTGGTGTATCGGGCAGTAGGAGGTATCTGGTGTATCGGGCAGTAGGAGGTATCTGGTGTATCGGGCAGTAGGAGGTATCTGGTGTATCGGGCAGTAGGAGGTATCTGGTGTATCGGGCAGTAGGAGGTATCTGGTGTATCGGGCAGTAGGAGGTATCTGGTGTATCGGGCAGTAGAAGGTATCTGGTGTATCGGGCAGTAGGAGGTATCTGGTGTATCGGGCAGTAGAAGGTATCTGGTGTATCGGGCAGTAGAAGGTATCTGGTGTATCGGGCAGTAGGAGGTAAGTAGTATGCAAAGCGTAAATTCCTTATCATTGACCTACTTTTGTGGAGCATGTGTGGAGCTCTCGTCCAATCAGAAGCGAGTATTTCAAATCCGTCACAGAGCTCTCAGCCAATCAGAAGCGAGTATTTCAAATTGACCAAAAAGCTACCTCCAGCACAGGAGAGTTCCAATTTTTCCAGGTCAAAAATAGTTCCATGTATTCATCCGCGGTGATGCGGTTTTGGTGGTGGTGCGGTCGCGGGAAAAAGCTTCCGCGGAGAAAAAGTAGTCCCTAGATAAAATGGTCCGATGGGGTCGAGTGAGGTATCAAAGTGAAGCTTATGTGAAGGGGCATCTAATGGGCTGGGTGTGGGGTTGAACTATCGGCCTTCTGCGCATGCGCGGTGGCCGAAGGGTATGAAAATAGCCTTTTTGGAGCTAGGGTAGCCCCTAATGGTCCAATGGGGTCGAGTGAGGTATCAATGTGAAGCATTCATGAAGGGGCATCTAATGGACTGGGTGTGGGGTTGAAATATCGTCATTCTGCGCATGCGCGGTGGCCCAAGGGTATGAAAATAGCCGTGTTGGAGCTAGGGGAGCCCCTAATGGGCCAATGGGGTCGAGTGAGGTATCAAAGTGAAGCCTAGGTGAAGGGGTATTTTATGGCTGGGTGGGTGCATGTACAAATTTTCCTGAAAAAAAAACAACGGAAAACGGACTTTATCGAAAAGCCTGGGAAAATGCCTATATGGGGTATGGGGGGTATATAGGTCGCCGGGCTTAACGGGGCTCGCCTGTCAATAGAGTTATCTCCCCCTAGTTCTAGGGTAGGTGTATGTAAAAATTTTCCTGAAAAAATACGGAACACGGACTTTATTCTAAATTACGGGAAAATGCCTATATGGGGTATGGGAGGTATAGGACCATCCTGGGAAACCTACTTCTCCACATTTACGGTATAGGTTGTGGGGGTCTCGTTTTCTTAGTCTCGTCAAGACAAACATGATAGGAAGTGTCCCGGAGCGAATCGGTGAAATTTTTGAAAAAGTACGATATAGCCTCATATAGTCCCATACTGGGGTATAGGACCGATGTTTGTCTCCCTGGGAAACGTACTTCTATACATTTGCGGTAGGGTTGTGGGGTCTCGTTTTACTCGTCTCGTCATGTAGAACATGATAGGAAGTGTCCCCGTGCGAATCGGTGAAATTTTTGAAAAAGTACGATATAGCCCCATATAGACATATATATATAAATATATATTCCCATACTGGAGTATAGGTTCAATGTTTATCCTACTGGGAAACCTACTTCTCGACATTTGCGGTAGGGTTGTGGGGTCTCGTTTTTCACGTCTCGTCATGTAGAACATGATAGGAAGTGTTGTGGAGCGAATCGGTGAAATTTTTGAAAAAAGTCACCAAGGCCTGGGTAGGCCCATAGGCCTATACTGCATGGCTATGGGTGTATAGGGCCATACGGGGTGGACATGTTGGAGTCTAGGTGAGTCCCTGGTGGTCCAATGAGGTCGAGTGAGGTCTTATTTTGAAGCTCTCGTGGAGGAGCATCCCACTGGGCTAATGGTTCGTCCGTGTTTAATGGTCTGCGCATGCGCAGTCTGGCCGTAGTAGAGAAACCAGGCATTTTGGGGGTATGTGGGTGTGTGTTTGGGTTAGAGATGGGCTATTCACGGTTCGAATGGGTCGTGTGAGGTATCAATGTGAAGCTTGTGTGGGGTAGAGTCAGAATGGCGTGTTTCTAAACGCATGTCGCGTCAATATGCGCATGCGCAGTCTGGCCGTAGTAGAGAAATCAGGCATTTTTGGGGGGTATGTGGGTGTGTGTTTGGGGTAGAGATGGACCCCTATGGGTCCGAATGGGTCGTGGAAGGTGTCAAAGTGAAGCTTGTGGGGGTTAGAGTCAGAATGGTGTGTTTTTAAGTGCAAGTCGCGTCAATCTGCGCATGCGCAGTTGGTTGTAGTAAGTAAAGTGGCCATTTTGGGGCAGTACATGAAGGTATTTGGGGTCGAGATGGGCTATTCACGGTTCGAATGCGTCCTGGAAGGTGTCATTTTGTAGTTCTCAGGGTGTAGACCCTGATTTGAGGGATGTTCCCGTCATCTGTGACGTCATCGATGACGTCATCAGTAGGAGTAATAGCCAAAGTGTGCATTTTGGGGCAGTACAGGAAGGTATTTGGTGTAGAGATGGACCATCCCTTATCCGATTGTGTCGTGGGAGGTGTCATTTTGTAGCTCTCGGGGTGTAGACCCCGATTTGGGGGGCTGTTCACAGCATCTGTGACGTCATTGGTGACGTCATCAGTACGAGTAGTAACGCATGTCGCGTCAATATGCGCATGCGCAGTCTGGCCGTAGTAGAGAAATCAGGCATTTTGGGGGGTATGTGGCTGTGTGTTTGGGGTAGAGATGGACCCCTATGGGTCCGAATGGGTCGTGGAAGGTGTCAAAGTGAAGCTTGTGTGGGTTAGAGTCAGAATGGTGTGTTTTTAAGTGCAAGTCGCGTCAATCTGCGCATGCGCAGTTGGTTGTAGTAAGTAAAGTGGCCATTTTGGGGCAGTACATGAAGGTATTTGGGGTCGAGATGGGCTATTCACGGTTCGAATGCGTCCTGGAAGGTGTCATTTTGTAGTTCTCGGGGTGTAGACCCTGATTTGAGGGATGTTCCCGTCATCTGTGACGTCATCGATGACGTCATCAGTAGGAGTAATAGCCAAAGTGTGCATTTTGGGGCAGTACAGGAAGGTATTTGGTGTAGAGATGGACCATCCCTTATCCGAATGTGTCATGGGGGGCTGTTCACAGCATCTGTGACGTCATTGGTGACGTCATCAGTACGAGTAGTAGCGAAAGTGTGCATTTTGGGGCAGTGCAGGAAGGTATTTGGGGTAGGGATGCTCTATTCTCAGTCCGAATGCGTCGTGGGAGGTGTCATCTTGTAGTTTTCGGCGTGCAGACCCCGATTTGAGGACTGTCCACAGCATCTGTGACGTCATTGGTGACGTCATCAGTAGGAATAGTAGCGAAAGTGAGCCTTTTGGGGTAGTGAAGGATGTTATTTGGTGTAGAGATGGACCATCTGCGGTGCGAATGCGTCATGGGAGGTGTCATCTTGTAGCAACGCCCACCAACACCATTCTTAATGCTTCAACGCCCTGGTGAAATAGCTCAGAAGCTCTGATATTCCATGGAATTGTCACTAATTCTTCGAAATGCAGTGATGCCCGTCAACGCCCGTCGTTACACCTTAACACTCTAACATAACGCCGTGATATAGTCCGGAGAGAGAACAACAACAGCAACAACAACAAGGATGACACATGAGAGAACAACAACAACAAAAAGTTGTTTTCATATAGTTTATTCTCCCCAATGTTACATCATACCCACGCTGGGGGAGCCGCGTTGGGTATATTTACAATTCAAGAAGATTCTTGTCCAATCAGAGGCCACCATTTGCATGTTTCATATTCGCTCCTGTCCGTTAGATGTATTCTTGTCCAATTAGAAGTCTCCATTTCAGAAAGTTCCATCTTCGGCCATGTTCGCTCTGACCCGTTTATTCTAATCATCGTCGGGCAGGCCAGGATACCGTTGAGGCCACATATCCTCACATAGTTGTTTGTGCATTCTGAGTATCTATCAGTGCATGGGTGAATACTTTCATCCGATTGGGATGGTGGTCAGTTTAACCACGAAGAACGTAACATTGGTCACCCTCTCCACTTGCCATTTTGTGTTTTGTCGTTGTTGTCGTACCCATTCCAAACTATCCACGCTGTCCAGTTCCTTCAGCATCGTCTCCAGTGACGCACGATGGCTAATGGTGAAAGGCTGGTCAAACACCCGGGTATTATTGCTGGGATAAAAGTAACGGAGCTGGTCTGTCTCTTTATGGCGAAGAATGTATCCAAAAGTGAGATTTAACTTGAAGGCTGTATCTTGGTCGTTGAAGATGGCTTCCACGTAGCTACGTAGACGGATGTTTTCTTCCAACCGGAAATTATATAAGTCCAATATCGGGCGATGCCGATGAAAACAGTGTCGGATCATGTACCAATGGCGTCGATACATCTCACGCACTGGATGATCTTCGGGTAAGAGATCGCTGGGAACATCCACCGCATCTTCAAGAAAAGGTTCGATGTTGTCAGGCGTATGACTCGAAACCGTAACGGTGGGGTCCGGCTGGAAATCCAGGCTCTTCTGAACTGTGGGTACAGGCGGGCTCTCCGTCATCGCATCACCCGTGGCGTTCGTCTCCCCGGGCTTATCTTCACTGGGTCTGACCTTTCGCGGCTCCTCTTCAGTAGGAAGTTGTCGCCCAAACCGTAGAGACGGGACATGAATCAAACGCTGATGCCGTCTTAACTGACTGCGTCGTTTGAAGAGTTGACCACACTCCTTACATTGTGCCGTCGCGCCCTCATGGACTGAGCGTTCGTGGCGCAGTAAAGCATCTTCTCGATTAAATGACCGTGCGCAGGTTATGCAAGTATGTCGTGCACCGTTGTGGGCGGAGGCCTCGTGGCGTCGTAAATTGTTTAGACGAGTAAATGACTTCTGGCAAGTTGTGCAAGTCAACATCTTGGTGGTGGACAGAGTGTCTGATGAAACGGCAAGGCCGATTCCCTTTTATAGCACGCTAGCTGTTGATCTATTTTTAGCACACTCAGTTCAACTACCTACCGGATGTAGGCTGTTTCTAATCGTCATCGGGCAGGCCAGGATACCGTTGAGGAAACATATCCTCAGATAATTGTTTACGCATTCTGAGTATCTTTCAGTGCATGGGTGAATACTTTCAGCCGATTGGGGTGGTGGGTCAGTTTAACCACGAAGAACGTAACATTGGTGACCCTCTTCACTATCCATTTGGTGTTGGGACGCTGTTCATAGGCCCATTCCAAGGGATCCACAGTGTCCAGTTGGGCCAGCATCGTCTCTAGCGACGCCCGATTGGTGATTGTGAAAGGATGGTCGTACACTGGGTTGATGGCACTGGAATAGAAATAGCACAATTCGCGCGTCATCTTATGGCATAAGATGTAGCCAAATGCTACATTTAATGTGAAGGACGTAGGTTGGTCATTGAAGATGGCTTCCACGTAGCTGCGTAGACGGGCGAGGTCGGTCAGTCGGAAATTGTACAAGTCCAATATAGGGCGATGACGGTGGAAGCAGTGTCGGATCATGGGCCAATGGTGTCGATATATCTCACTCACTGGATGATCTTCGGATAAGAGATCGCTGGGAACATCCATCGCATCTTCCAGAAAATGTTCGTTGTTGTCAGGCGTATGACTGAAAATAGTAATGCTAGGAACCGGCTGGATATCTAGGCTCTTCTGAGCTGTGGGTATAGGCGGGCTCTCCGCGATCGCATCACCAGTGGCATTCTTCTCCCCGGGTTCATCTTCAGTGGATCTGTCCCTCCTGGGTGCCTCTTTAGTGGAAAGTTGTCCCTCATGCCATGGTGACGGACCATGAATCAAACGCTCATGCCGTTTTAACTGACTGGGTCGTCTGAAGAGTTGACCACATTCTTCGCATGGACGCTTGGGTGGCCCATGAATTGAACGTTCATGGCGCTGTAAATGATCTGGGCGCTGAAACGACAGTGTAGGCCTACATATCGTACAGCTATACCGGGCGGTTCCATCGTGCTTGGTAGCCTCATGGCGGCGCAAGGCGTGCCGGCGAGTGAACGATTTCGAGCACGTAGTACAAGTGAACATCTTGGCGGTTGACAGAGTGTCTGATGAAACGGTCAGGCCGTTTCCTTTTTATAGCAAGCTAGCTGTTGATCTATTTTTAGCACCATCAGTTCAACTTGGACGTCAGCGACAAGAACCCGGATGTAGGCGCGGACGTCATTGACAAGAGTTCGGATGTACAAGAACCCGGATGTACCCGGATGTGAATGCGTCTGATGCGTGTGTGTGTGTGTGTGTGTGTATGCGTCTGTGTGTCTGTGTGCGTGTGTGCATGAGCCGAGTTCTAAGAGCCCCGGAGAGAGAACAACAACAGCAACAAGGATGACACATGAGAGGACCAATACATATGGACACATGTTCATTCCTATATTTAAAGACTCTACCACCACCGCACACCACCAACATCACCACCAACGCCACCAACACCACCACCAACGCCACCAACGCCACCACCAACGCCACCAACGCCACCACCAACG
>JAVTVY010014368.1:0-17500 GCA_036873755.1 Hanleya hanleyi
TAACAAAAAATGAGGGACTTCAGAGACACTTCTGAGACTTTGTTTTTGGTCGGCATAATCCAAGGTACTCCTCAAAGACACTTCTTGGACTTTGTCAGTTCTTCAGCAAAACTTAGGGGACTTCAGAGACACTTCTGAGACTTTGTTTTTGTTCTGCATAATCTAAGGTACTCCTCAAAGACACTTCTTGGACTTTGTCAGTTATATAGCATAACCTGGGGGACTTCCCCTTGCAAAAAATATCTTCTAGCATCCTATAAGATTTTGAAAATCCTAAAGATTCTAAAAAATCATATGAGCTTCTAAAATATAAGAGTCTGAAAAATCCTATAAGATTCTGAAAAAATCCTATTATAATAGATTCTGAAAAATCCTATAAGATTCAATCCAATAGGATTTCTAGATTATTGGAATTTTCCCACAAACTGTTACAGTAACATAACATTATAAATTAGAACTACATGTTTACAAATTTCAGTTATATTAATTAGCTCTGGGAATAACCCAGCTTAAAGTTGGCTGATTTGATTTCACTCAGTGACATCAAATCTCATTTCAATGAAACCACCAAACATCAGATTTGTACTTCACATTTCAAAATAGCTACAACTGTGTAAAATATTCACATGTGGAAATACGGACATATTACTCAGAAATGTGAACATATTTTTTGATATTTTAAAGTGATCAGTACTATGGGTTTCTATTTGAATAGAATACAGACATTAATAACACCAGTCTCTCACATATTAGATAAGAAATCTTGTTGAATTCAGATTTTATAGTCATTCCAAATCCATGATTTTATAGTAAAATTGGACAAAAATGGCAAAATATTTTTAGAAGAATCAGTTCTAACATAATGTCAGCAACAAAAAAATACCCATTAAAGAATACTTTATATTATCCTCTTCATCATTATCACTAAGTATAATATATATAATTTCTGTTTCAAAAAATCTTTATATTCTGAACTGTCTTTGCCAAAATGAGTGGAGTTATCTGCCCTTGAAAATTTAATTGAACACTGGGGGCGCCACCAGACGATAACAATCAAAATGGCTGACCTCTCCAACTGCAGAAATCAGATGGATTTATTCCTGTTAAGCCAGAACTATGGAGGTTTGAAGAACTGTATTGCAGATGGTGATGATAGCAGCTAGTGATATGGTAAGTAACTTATAAATATAACTAAAATTTTTCTGTTTTTCATAACTTAATAAGCAAAGAACTGGGCTGAACAGTGATGTAGACCTGAGAGTCTCAGCTATTTATGTTATCAACAAGTTTCCCTTGACATATTAAAAACTTGATATTGGCCTCAATAAATATTTTGCTATATGGACTGCAGGTTAATGTACTCCACCTTATAATTGCAGTCAAATTTAATGGGTCATGTAACATGGCGAAATATCCATATCTCTGTCCCAATATCACTTTCAGATCTATCCAGATTGATCAAGGCAGTGTGGATTAAATGCCATTGTTATGATTGTGTGAATTGTCAGCTTGGAAACACCAGGCTTGGGGACCTCATATGAAGATTGGCATGCACCCCTGGAGCAAATCCCCTGAGGGTGAGATATTTTTATCATAAAACTGTTCAGTTCATGTCAAAACAGGTGGATTTAACTGGTTGGGGGGATGGTAGCTCTAAATAAATTATCTTGTTGTTTTGATTTTTTATTGATTCATAAATTGTATTGATTTTTCCCCTTGCAGAATGTAGAATATTCCCATACCAGATTTTTGACAAAATGGTAAAGAAATAAGTTTTAGAATATATTGATAATAAAATGTTAGCATTACCTGTTTTAGCTGTAATCAGAAAAAAGTATAATCAATTATGATTAGACTTAATTTTTATCATTATAACAGGCTATATTTTCCTTGTCTATTGATTGCACTGCTCATATACCAAAGCTAAGGATCTTCACACTTCAATTGTACAGTTTTACCCACATCTTGAGAAATGAGAATATTTCATTTCATACATTTATTTCATTTAAAAAATTTAAGAATACAATTTGAAGTTAATAAGCATTTATTTGTTATTTGAAGTCTTGCATGAAGATTTAGTTGAACCAGGAATTAAAAAAGACAAATTATCAAAATCCACATGATTGTTTCTAATGGCTTCTTTGTCAATACTTTCATAATTCCAGAATACAGCTGCAACAAGGAACTCGGCTCACTTCAAGCAGCCACTCGACTGATGGGAAATTTAATGAGCACACCTACATGCAGGTATGGTTGATTTCTTCATAGTGTATATTGGCTAGAACATCATACAAACTGTTTATCTCCATTGTTGTATATCATGGAGTACTAAAGAAAGGATAATAGACATCTTCATCAATCTTTTGTAAATCGTAGGGATGTGTTCCATTCTTTATCCTTTATGGTAGTCAACCTATTCAATCATCCTGAGTGTATTAAAAAAAAAAACAAAAAAAAATGGATTGCATGTCATATGGAACCATATATACAACTGATCAGGTTTTAATTATATGCATGTATTTATCGCCACAGGCCAAGAAGTTCACAATTCAGACTGGTGGGTTTCAGCGTTGGGTTACGTCCGAGTGGACCTCAGGGCAACTGAAGTAAACTATCCTTCAAAAGATCTGCTGCTTCAAGTTCAAGTTGGAAAAGAACACGGTCACCCTTGAATAATAATACTGCAATAAATTCTCATACCAAAGACTGCATGTAAATGCATACAAAAAAAAAGAACTGTGCTGTATTTTGTCTCAAGGATTTGTGCTAGCGGTTTATTGTAAATATTTTATGATGTACTGTTCTGTCTCACTCTGTATTTTCTCTGAATAAAACTTTCTGTGCTCAAATATATATTTGTGTATTCTTTTCTGGGAAAGTAAATATCTCGTGGCTTTACATACCTTTTCATCACACGGATTTGCTATGATACTAATAAGGTACTTCAAGAGCACTTCAGAAGTACATATGAAAGGTATCCTTCTGTAGAAGAGTGGATGAAGTGACTTGCCATATAAGGACATTGAAGTGCCTCAAATATTCTAATTAGGTACTTCAAGAGCACTTCAGAAGTGCCTATGAAGGTTACCCTTCTGTGGAAGTGTCTATGAAGTGCCTTTGCAGTACCTAATTAAAATATTTGAGGCACACTTCTAAATGACTTCATTGTGACTTCATTGTGACTTCAATGCCCTTATATGGCATTGCTACAAAACAATACCCACACTGCAAGCACACTTCTGACTCTGAGCCTTGCACTTCAAGGTTGAAATATGGCCACACTTCAAAGTTACTTCAAAGTTACTTCAAAGACACTTCTGGACAGTAAGGGGTACTTCCTGAGAAATGACGATAACAAGGTTTCATGGGGAAATCCAAGATGGCCGCCTTGTGGCCATATCGGATTTTCGATTCGGACCGAAAAAGGTATCTTGCACAACTAGACCCCAAGGCGAACCTGTGTACCAAATTTGAGAAAGATCCATGCAGTAGTTCCTGAGAAATCGCGGTAAGAAGATTTCATGGGGAAATCTAAGATGGCCGCCTTGTGGCCATATTGGATTTTCGATTCGGACCGGAAAAGGTTATCTTGCAAAACTAGACCCTAAGGAGAATCGGAGTACCAAATTTGAGAAAGATCGATGCAGTAGTTCCTGAGAAATCGCGATAACAAGGTTTCATGGAGAAATCCAAGATGGCTGCCTGATGGCCATATTGGCTTTTCGAATCGGACCAGAAAAGGTATCTTGCACAACTAGAGCCCATGTGGGACCTGTATACCAAATTTGAGAAAGATCCATGCAGTAGTTCCTGAGAAATCGCGATAACAAGGTTTCATGGGGAAATCCAAGATGGTTGCCTGGTGGCCATATTGGATTTTCGAATCGGACCAGAAAAGGTATCTTGCACAACTAGACCCCAAGGGGAACCTGTGTACAAAATTTGAAAAAGATCTATGCAGTTGTTCCTGAGAAATCATGGTAAGGTTTTACGGGGAAATCCAAGATGGCTGCCTGGTGGCCATATTGGATTTTCGAATCGGACCAGAAAAGGTTTCTTGCACAACTAGACCCCAAGGGGAACCTGTGTACCAAATTTGAAAAAGATCCATGCAGTAGTTCCTGAGAAATCGCGGTAACAAGAATTGTTTACGGATGGACTGATGATGGACCACGGACGAAAAGTGATTTGAACAGCCCACCATGTGGTGATGGTGGGCTAATAAACTTCATAAACAATGAAATGCCAATAAATTGTGCTAAAACATTTACTGTCTATAGTGCCATCCAATGATGAACAGTATCACAAACCTACATGATGAAGCAAATTCCTCAGATGTGGCCTGGGGAATGTAGATATTGGACTCCTGAGAATTTCATATATTAAAAAAAATGGCCATTTGGCTTACAAGAGATGTAAATTGTAACACTGGGAATGCTACGACCATGTTCAGCAAAATAGAATTACTTTTCCCTGATTAAAAAGCAAGTTTCCATTTTTGTGAAAACAAAATCTTATTTTGAAATGCAAAAATGACTCTCCATGATTCGCCAACACCACCAAAATCTTGTCAGTTCTTTGCCTATCTTGCAAGATCATTATACCCAAATTACATGAAAATCAAACACATTGTTCAGAAGATATGATGTTACACATGTTTACCTGCATTCATGTCTATAGCGCCACCTAGTGACGACCAAATGTCACGAAAAACAAGCGTGTGAGATCTAAAGCCTTAGGGAGATGGCACATAAGAGTTCAATGGAAAAAACTTTAATCATGATAATGGTTATAGAGGTTTTGTCGTTAAGTCAGATAAATGAGATTTTTCATTTAAATGGCAATTTGGTTCGCACCGAAATGGAATTGTCATGTCGGCAATCCTATATTATGCTTGGCAACCTAGAATAGAACAGTTTTAGAATATTTTTACAAACGAATTGGCAAATTTTCATTTCACGAAAAACTCTTTTTTCTTTTGCCTTTATAGCTATGCCAGCTATACCAAAACCTTTTCAGCACATTGACCATCCTTCAAGACCATTGTAATAAAATTTCAAAGAAATCAGACAAGCCGTTCAGACAAGGTTTACCTATGCTCTAACTACAACGCCACATAGTGGTGAGCAGCGGGTATCGAAACACAATCAGACAAATTCCCCAGGCTTAAGGAGATAGCACACAAAGTCTGACCCGAAAATATTTAACGGTTTCAGAGATATTCACGTTTAAAGTCGCGGCGGCGGCGGCGGCGGATTCGGCGGAGCCGTTTCTCATGAAAACATAAGAGCATCCACTTTGTGGAAATGCTCTAATTAGCGAACTTCACTGGATAACATTCCGATTTTGAAGATGAAAACGAGCAGGATAAATACAGAATACTCGTGATAACTTCTCACTCTGACAAGTTTTTGTTGAACATAGAGAAAGTATTCTGACATGACAAGATCTTCATCAAGACTATTTCCCAGCAAACTGATACACCACTGACAGATCTATTACAGGCTGTATTGTTAAAGTGTTACCTGCCTGTCTCTGACAAATCTAGCACATGTTGTGCTGTGAAAGGGTTATCTTACCTGCCTGTCTCTGACAAATCTAGCACATGTTGTGCTGTGAAAGTGTTACCTTACCTGCCTGTCTCTGACAGATCTATCACATGTTGTGCTGTGAAAGTGTTATCTTACCTGCCTGTCTCGGTGCTGTGAAAGTGTTATCTTATCTGCCCATCTCGGACAAATCTATCACATGTTGTGCTGTGCAAGTGTTACCTTACCCACCGGTCTCTGACAAATCTATCACATGTTGTGCTGTGCAAGTGTTATCTTACCTGCCTGTCCCTTACCAATCTATCACATGTTGTGCTGTGAAGGTGTTCTCATACATGCCTGTCCCTAACCAATCTATCACAGGCTGTACTGTGAAAGTTTTATCTTACCTGCCTGTCCCTTACAAATCTATCACAGGGTGTATTGTGAAAGCGTTATCTTACCTGCCTGTCTCGGACAGATCTATTATAGGCCATTCTGTGAAAGTGTTATCATACTTGCCAGTGCCTGCATGTGCTGTGAAAGTGTTATCTTAGCTACCTGTTCCTGACAACTGCATCAAGGGCTGCATCGTAAAAGGGTTCTGTTACCTAAATAATTAACTTTTATTTTCAACCAATGTTGGGACAGGTATTTTTCCTGATGAACTTAAAAATGCTCAAATAACACCCACTCACACAAGTGGATCAAGGACATCCACTAATACGAAGCTGCGCATCTGAAAACCCCTCGGCTCTGGGTGCCAGCCTTTCATAATGTATTCAATTTGAATCAAGACTTCAGGAACACCAAGCAGTCAAGTGACAAATATACAGATTATGAACAATTTTGCAATTAGAAATGGCCTCTACGGTTTCCGTCCAATCAGAGAAACCGGTATTCATTACATTTATAAGTCTCTTGATGCATCGATGATGTATATATACCAAATTTTACATCGAGCATTTGAAAGTTATCAGAGATAGAGATCATCAATGATTTCGCATAAATTAAAGATGGCCGCCCATCATTCCCACCACTCAGAGGAACTGATGTGGTTATTCATTGCAAGTCTCTTGACACATCGATGCTGGATACCAAGTTTCATACAGAACACCGAAATGGTATCAAAGATCAGGGTTCGAAATTTACACCTGTCTACCGGTCTCTGACAGGTAATTTTTGAAAGAGACAGGTAGAGAAATAAAGTACCTGTCTCTATTGACAGGTGGCCAATAATTTTGTTTTGGTGTTCAAAATATATCTTCAACAAAATTCATTCAAAACCTGCTAATAAGTGCAAGTAAACAAGGTGTCATTAATTTATTAGTTTCTTACAACATCTAAATTTGTCATTAATCTCGAGTTACATGTATGTGACAATTTCAACGATTGCATGTTCAGCTAATTCTTAAAGGTGACAGGTAAACATTTTGGTGACCTGTCTCGTATGACAGGTAAATTATTTTGAATATTTTGACCCCTGAAGATATACATCATTAAAGATTTTGTATAAATTAAAGATGGCCACCAAGGTTTTCGTACAATCAGAAACACCAGAACTGTCATTTATCATGTCTATTGATGCATCGATGAGGTGTACCAAATTTTATATCGAGCACTTTTAACGGTTTCAGAGATAGAGATCATTAATCATTTCGCATAAATTAAAGATGGCCGCCCATCCTTCTTGCCACTCAGAGGAGCTGATGTGGTTATACATTGCAGGTCTCTTGATACATCGATGCTGTATACCAAGTTTCGTATAGAACACTTGAATGGTATCCGAGATATATATCATTAAAGATTTTGCATCAATTAAAGATGGCCGCCAAGGTTTCCACTGAATCAGGGAAACTGGTTTGGTCATTCCTTTGAAGTTTCTTGATGCATCGATGATCTATACCAAGTTTCACACTGAACAGTGAAATGGTACCGGAGATACACAAGATTAATGGTTTAGCATAAATTAAATATGGTCGCCAAAGTTTCCAACCAAAAAGGTTCCAGATTCAATAGTGTTCTGGGTCATGAGCATATGGATGTGCAGTGCAAGTTTGATGTGCCTAGGTTGAGTCGTTCTAAAGATATCTTGGTAACGAGAAAGCTGTGATGGTTTCGCATAAATTAAAGATGGCCACCAAAGTTTCCAACCAATCAGGTCCAGATTCAATAGGGTTCTGGGTCACGCGCATATGGATGTGCACTGCAAGTTTGGTGTGACTAGGTTAAGTTGTTCTAAAGATATCTTGGTAACGAGAAAGGTGTGACAGAGAGACAGACGGACGGATGTACATGACAATACCCTTCGCCCAAATTGGCCGAGGGTTAAAAACTATAGACCAATATCTAAACTACGAACTCTCTCAAAAATTCTTGAAAAGTTTATATCGCTGAACAGCTATCAAATTTTCTAAGGGAGCTTCTTGAAATTAGGAACTGAGTTCCCTGGTAGGGATGGCATATGCCTGTTAGTGAAATGGGATACACCATGCCCAGTTTGGTGTTCTGATCTGGATGGATTAGAGTTCCAGTTGGAATGGCATAGGCCAATCCCCTCATGCCCCTGCATGCTATGGCATAAGCCATCCTTTGTCTGCCGAGTGCCAAACTGTATGGCATGGAGTTCCGGAACAACATGGTGCACCATGCCTCTCTGTTTCGAATGCCTTATGCCAGTTCCTAGTATGCCCCAATTTCAAGAAGCTCCTTAAATGCTCATGAACTCCAGTCTGGAATTAGGTCTGAACACTAATGTCGAACAGCCTTGACTAAAATTATTGATGAATGGCTCAATAAGATAGACTGCATAACTTAGCTCCAATTTACCTCTGTAAACAACTGTCTACCAAAAAGCTCTACGATCTACCCCCTAATAATAATAATAATCTTCTTGTCCCTAAACCCAAAACCGAAGCATATAAACATTCTCTTCAATAATTTGATGATATTACCTGGCTGTCCCTGGCAAATCTATCACATGCTGTATTGTGGAAGTATTATCTTACCTGTGTCCCTTGCAAATCTATCACAGGCTGTGTTGTGAAAGTGTTATCTTACCTGTGTCCCTGGCAAATCTATCACAGGCTGTATTGTGAAAGTGTTATCTTACCTGTGTCCCTGGCAAATCTATCACAGGCTGTATTGTGAAAGTGTTATCTTACCTGTGTCCCTGGCAAATCTATCACAGGCTGTATTGTGAAAGTGTTATCTTACCTGTGTCCCTGGCAAATCTATCACAGGCTGTATTGTGAAAGTGTTATCTTACCTGTGTCCCTGGCAAATCTATCATAGGTTGTGCGGTGGAGTGTACTATTACGTGACTGTCCCCAACAAATCCATCATAGGCTGTGCTGTGAAAGTGTTATCTTATGGGCGTATCCATGACAAATCTATCACAGACTGTGCGTTTGAAGTGTTATCTTAACTGCCTGTCCCTGACAAGCCTATTATAGGCTGTGCTGAGAAAGTGTTATCTTACCGGCCTGTTCTGGACAAATCTATCAAAAGGTTGTCCTGAGGGGTCTTCTCTTATGTGACTTTCTCAACAAATCCACCATAGGCTGTGCTGTGGAAGTTTTATGTGCTTGTCCATGACAAATCTATCTTAGGCTGTACAGTGAAAGCATGAGTGAAAGTGTCATCTTACCTGCCTATCTCTGACAAATTATCATATATACTGAACTGCGGAGAGTGTTATCTTAACTGCCTTTACCTGATAGATCTATCACAGGTTGAATTGTAAAAGTGTTATCTTATTGCCTATCCATGACAAATCTATCACAGGCTGTATCATCTGCCCAAACCAATATGGTTTTCGGTCTAATCACTCAACTTCCCTGGCAGCCTGCTATTTATATGATAAATTAATAATGGCCAAAGAAGCAAAACAAAACAGCATTATTACGTTCTTAGACCTCTCCAAAGCCTTTGACACGGTAAATCATAATATATTATTAAGTAAACTTATCCACTATGGATTCAGAAATTTGTCAAAAAACTGGCTTGAAAGTTACTTAACAAACATAATGCAAAGTGTCTCTTTTAATGGTACCATTTCACTTCCCGAGAAAATAGCATGTTGTGTACCACAGCAGGGTTAGATCTAGGGTCTCACAGCGTCCGTAAAACGGACACAAGTACAAAATCAAATGAATTAAAAATGAATATGTTTTTGCAAAATATCAAATGATTTTTTTCAAAAATCAAATGATGATTTTTTACGATGTTTGAAAGCCGTAAACCTGGACGAGTGTGTGTCAACTCGCGTTAGACAACTTATGGCAAGGGAGACAACTATGCATCTATCCGTTGATAAGCTTGGCCACTGGGGGCGCGATAGTTTTCGTTCTCCAGACAGAGGTCTATACTATGAATGAAGTCGGAAATATGTACGTCTGCGAGTGTCTGGAGAGCTAGACAGCGTGTGCGTTCTCGCGTTGTCCGTCATGGTGGGACAGAAAGGTCGGTCTGGGGGAAAATACGAAGGGTAGCGGCCGCACAAGAGGATGCGGTGTGTTGGCTGGACATTTGAAAAAAAAACTAAAGGAAGATGAAGGGTCTGACTGCCACAAAGTCGACGTTCTCTTTGCTCGATGCTGTGCTGCCGGTATTGAAAACACAGGTCAAGCAGATGTTGAACACGACATGGAAAATGATGCAGGCATCGAAGCTGGGACAAATTATGTTCAACCCGTTGAGGCAGTCGAGGTGGGAAGAGAATCAGCTTCGAATGATATGCAGCATGGTATAAAAATACTGTACAGAGGAATCTATTCAATAGAAATTTTGAAAGCAGCAGCTGTAAATAATTTTAAAAGCAGATGATCAGATTAAACAAGAAGTAAAATGTGCATGATATGCTTGTCTGATCGACAAGACATGCATCAAGGGTCCCAGAGTTTCTCGGCGCCTAGACGGCCCCTGAGCCCTAGTCTAATCAGCAAAAAATGAAACATTTAAAAACAATGTTGGTATTTGTTATCAAATCAAACCTGCTATCAATATAATGCCATATTCCTCCATTTTGGAGATCTCCTGCAAAGAAATTATCTCCCTTGATCGTCTCGTCGATCGTCCGCTAGGTGGCGTGCTCTCCGCGCATGCCCTTCCTCTTTTTCCCATGCCGTGCAAGACCTGTTTTGTGTCCAGGCCGAGCAAAGAGGGGAGGATGGGTTGGGCAAATCAGATTGATAGCAGGTTTGATTTGATAACAAATACCAACATTGTTTTTAAATGTTTCATATTTGTGTCTCAAATCTTAACCTGCTATCAATATAATGCCAGACTCCCAACAGAGGAGGTTGGGTAGCCGGTCTTGTGTCTTGCTTTTGAGTGGAGCACGCCTTGTTCTGATTTGTAAATCTAGTATCCAGATAATTCCCGTGTCGTATAGAGGCGTAGCGAGTTCAAGGAATTACAAGTAATACGGCGAGAGGTGGACTCTGTTCCTACCCTTTGCTCGTATACTTGGCTAGATAATCAGATGCCATCGTGATGCCTTGAAGTCCCTTCGTCTCTGACATGGTCTGTCTTCTATGCTTACCGAATTGTCGGGATCTTGCTTGCTTGAGCGGCGCCCCCCCCCTCTTTTCTTGATGGAATTAGTGGACTATACGCTGGGCTGCTGCTAACGGGCCCAACGTAGTCACCCTGTCTGTTTGTACAGACATGTCCCTAAGATAAAAGTCTGCGAAGGTAGAGTTTACAGTCCAGGCACAGGCTTGGACGATATCGTCCAGTGACAAATTTTTCCAGAGTGGCCAGAACGTTGCAATAGCTCTAATCTCATGAGATGATGCCTTCGACAACAGGGGAGGAGCATCGATGGCGAGTTGATATGTCCAGTGTATCGTCTTCCTCAACCAGGCTGCAACTGTGTTTTTAGTAATGTCTGCAGATGCACCCGGCTGTAGAGATAGAAACAGGAGACGTCTGGATCCTCTAGCAGAGTCTGTTCCCTGTAAATAGCATCGTAGGGCTCTAACTGGACATAAGAGTCTGTCATTCTCCAGTGGACCCACGAAGTCTGTAAGTGCTGGGATCTGATATAGTCTCTGAGCACATGGTCCCGGACGTGTTGATTCATTCTTGGCGATGAATTCCGGAATCGGACGAAAGGATATGGTTTTCCAATCTGCGGTCCATGCCAGGGAACTGCGTTCCAATGCGTGAAGTTCCGAAACTCTAGTGGCCAGAGCGAACGCTGTTAGGAAGACTGTCTTGTAGGACAGGGCCTTGATTGTAGCCGACTGTAATGGTTCAAATGGTGGACGTAGAAACGCACTCAGCACCACTCCAAGGTCCCATTTTGGTAGTAGTTGTCTTGTCCGGCGAGACTAAGGCGAAAGACTGGAGAAGAGCCGCAACGTTAATATCATGTCCGATATCGATTCCTGAAGTCAATTTTAGGACTCTGGATAACGCTGAATGGTATCCCTCTATGGTGCTTAGCTTGAATTCCTTGTCTCGATGCAGGTGTAGTAGGAAGTCAGCTATCATTGGAACAGAGGCAGTGTTGGGATCGATGTCTCTGGTCCCACACCAGGTACAGAAGTAGGACCATTTAGCCTGGTAAAGTCGAGAGGTGGATGATCTGTTTGCTGTCGCCATCGCCTCTGTAACTGGTTTTGAAAAGCCTTGGTCTGCAAGGGATTTCCTGATAGTCTGCAAACGTGAAGGTTGAGCCACTGTGGATCGTGGTGTAGAATGCCGTGCCGTTGGTCTAGTAGTCGGCGCCACGGAGGTAGTTGACGAGGGAAGTCGGTCAGGAGCTGGACTAACGACGGGAACCATGGGCGATGCGGCCACCACGGTACTACGAGCAGGATAACACTGTTGTGCTCTGTTATCTTGTTCAAGACTGCCTGAATAAGCGCTATCGGTGGAAATGCGTAGGCGATCAGGTTGTCCCAGTTGATAGACATAGCGTCGACTGCCCAGGCTTGCGGGTCGAGCATCGGACTGACGAAGATCGGTAACTGAGTGTTGTCCCTTGTTGCAAACAGGTCCACTAGGGGCTGTTCCCAGGTCGATGCCACCTGACGAAAAGCCTCTGTGTGGAGGTGCCACTCCGTCTGTAAAACCTTGTCCGGACGTGAAAGGCTGTCTGCAATGACGTTCAAGTGACCGGGTACATGTCGTGCTCGGATCCGGCATTGATGAATCTGTGCCCAGGTGAAGAGAGACCACATCTCCTGGAACAGCAGTCGGGACTTCGTCCCCCCCAACTTGTTGATGTAGCTCACTACTGTCGTGTTGTCTGATGCGATCATAAGAGACTTGCCGAACAGTTGAGGACTCCAGTGGACGACTGCCATGTTCACTGCTGCCATTTCCAGTACATTGATGTGCTGTCTTCTGTTGTGGAGACCATCTGCCGGATATCTTTAATTCTCCCAGGTGGGCTCCCCAGCCCGTGAGTGATGCGTCGGAGAAGAGGTTCTCGTCCGGCGGTGTCCAGCGGAGTGGAATCCCGGACATGACATTCCCCCTGGACTGCCACCATTCCAGGAACTGATGCAAATGCTGAGGAACTGGAACTCGGGGGTTGATAGCCGGAGCTCGCAGATACGGCTGCAGATGAAACTGTAGCGGGCGTAGTTGAAGCCGTCTGTACTGTGTCAGATCCTGAGTGGATGTCAGCAATCCCAACAGGCTTTGCCAAAGACGTAAGGGCTGTGATTGGGATAATAAAAATCTTCGGCTGATAAGCTGAATTTTTGTCCAACGGTCTTCTGGGGGCAGGACAATCTGTATCTGTGTGTCGAATACTGCCCCGATGTATTGTCGTCTCTGAGCGGGCTCGAGTTCCGACTTCGTTGGATGTGGGATGAACCCGAGATACTTCAGGACTTGAATGATGAATTGTATCTGGGACTTGAGTACTGACTTCTTTGACCCCCAAACAAGGATGTCGTCGATATATGCCTCTATGTTGATACCTCTCAGGTGAAAGAAGGCCATGATTGGTGATGTAATTCTTGTGAAACACCAGGGGGCGATGGAGATGCCGAACGGCAGGACCTGCCACTCGAATCGTCTCCCGGCGATGATGAATCGGAGATACCGACGATGCTGCTGATGAATGGGGACATGAAGGTAGGCATCTTGGAGGTCGATGGAGGCTAGCCAGTCCTCCGGTTGTAGGCGGGACCGTAATGACGGGACTGATGTAATTTTGAAGTGTGGAGGTGGTGCCAAAGTGTTGTTGAGTCGACGCAAGTCTATAATCATGCGAAGCTGATCTTTGCCCTTCTTGGGGGCGAGGAAGACAGGAGTGTAAAATCCCGGACTTACTTCTTCCACGGGTAATTCTCGGACAGCGCCCTTGTCCAATAACACTTGTACTGATTCCAGTAATGTCTGCACATGTTCCGGACGAACTGGAAGACGTGATGGCTTGGGTCTGGTGATGAGCCTGGGGTACTCTAGAAAGGTGAGGAAAACTCCATCTCTGAGTGATCTGGTGACCCACTTGTCGTCCGTAATAAGCTTCCAGTTCTGCCAGAAGATCTGTAGACGTCCGCCCACAACCGGATGACTGAGTACTTGAAATTCGGGAAGGATGAAAGGATGATCGGTTAAAAGATGAGGCTGGGAACCGTCAATTCCGACGGTCGGGCTTTCCTCTGCCCCGGTCGAAAGACTTTCCTTCTCTACCACGAAACTGTCCTTTTCCGTAGGGACGAAAACTAGGCTGGTTGTCTTGCTTGGGTAGACTGCCTGAGTCCTGGCGGGAAGACTGTCCAGAGCGTCCTCCTCTGGTCGACTTGCCTTGACCTTTGCCCTTGCCTTTACCTTTACCTTTTCCGTGAGCTAGGGCCCCGATGATCCGGGAAGTCTTTTCGTCATTGACGGCAGGCATGACCGTGGAAATAGCTTGGTTGAAGAGATACTTGGATGACAGGGGTTGTTGTGCCAACTCGTTCTTTACTGATTCCAATACCTTGGACTTGGGATGTTTAAGGTATCCCGCTCGTCGGGCTTGCACCATCGTGGCATAAGTAAAAGCCCCTGTTTCCATGACATCAGCGTTGGACTTGTTCATCGAGTCGATAAAAACGCTGAGGAAATCCATCTTGGGCCATGAGAAAGTCAGGGATCCGTCCTTATGCTTCACATCTGGATCCTGAATCACCTTAGAAATAGCCGTGAGGAACCAGTCAGAGTATGATGTAATCCTGTGTTGTGTCAGCATCATATCCTCCACCGCACAGGCCTGCTTCTGTTGAAGTACCACTGCTGGGGTCTTGGAAAAGTTCAACAGTCTGTCAAGATCCGGGTCGGACTTCGGAGGCTTGAACGGTAAATTGTCACCATGAAGAGCGCAAGTCTTGTAAGGACCGGGTTTCTGGAGAGACGACGAAGTCTTTAACTGTCGATCCAGTGCGTCGTATAATTTGGTTGACGCCGGTGATGGTGCGCAGGTTGCCGCAACTTCCTCAGAAGGCTTGTTTAGACTGTAGAGAGATGCCGCCGTAAGTCTTCTCCGTTTCCGGGGGGGATCAACAGGCTGCTTATCCTCGCCGTCCACAGGTCTGGGCATCTCCGGAACCAGCGTGTACACTGCCGCTATCCTGGCCTTGAATGGTAGTACGTCCTTGTCCTTGTCCTCTACCTCCGCTTGCCGGCGGGAAGGTGAATCCGTGTGAGATGAGGATGCCGAGGAAGTAGAACGTCGTGAGTGATCCTCGTTGTCCGAACCCGACTCTGCGTCGCTAGAAGAATGGGGTCTTGTCACCTCACGGACCTCCAGCGAAGGAACCACTGCAACGGCAGGAAGCTGTGTTGCCGGAAGATGACTGTGTTTCTTGACCAGGCTTGACTTAGAAGGTACTCCAGGAGTAGAAGGCTGATCTTTGGATCCGGATCCAGAAGGGCGATCCACGGGTCCCTGTTCATCTCTGGGCTTCCGTTTATCTCGATGCTCCGGATTACGGGGTTTCTGGCTCTCTGTAATCCTCGGAGAAGAACGATGGTGATGATCGGTAGACGTCCGCTCCTCGCAGTCCGTGCGACGTGCGTGCTGATGGGAACCCGGGGAACGGCTTCTATATCGTCGGGTGTAAGGTCGCTCAGGAGTACGGTCTCTGCCGTAATAACTCCGGTAGTCTGGATTAGGTGAAGGACTCCGACGTCTAGGACGGTCTCTCTCCTGATGTCGGCGTTCAGGATAAAAATCCCGAAATTGCAGCGGTGTACGGCTCCGTCTATGAGATCTGCGTACCATAGTATCGGGTTGCGGTTCCGTTGTACGGGTCCGAGATGTATCAGAAGCCGACTCACGGCACTCTGGATGAGTCCGTTCCTCATGGGTCCGTGCCTTCCTAGACGTGGACTCCCGGTGTTCTGGATAAGTCCGTTCTCCATGAGTCCATGACTTCTCAGATGTAGTTACTCGGTGTACTGGATAGGTCCGCTCCGGGGTACGGCTCCAGACTGTGCTTGGAGTCCCGGTGCTCTGTATGGGGCCGTGGCTTCTCGGAATCCCGGTGCTCCCTGTAGGACCGTGGCTTATCGGACTCTCGGTGTTCCGCATACGGCCGTGACGTCTCTGAGCTGTGGTCTCGGCGAGCTGTGTAGGGCCGTGCTGTGCTGGTGCCGGGCTCTGGCGATCGAGTCCGTGGCCTTGGCTTCCGGACTGTATCTTTATCCGCCGTGCCGGTCTGTGCCTCCGGGGTGCGGCTCTTGGACGGATCCCGGTTCTTCACCGGGTCCCGGCTAGAAGACTTGTGTTCCTTGGGTCGTGGAGACTTGGATGAACAGGAGCTGTTATCCGTGGAGTGTCCCTGATCCATGGTTGTAATGGGGCTTCCCAGTAGATTCCGTAACAACGTCTTCTCTGGTGAACTTGAAGTAGACCGTGGGGCCGTGACTTGAGCCTGACTGGTCTGTACTTTGTCTTGTGGGGATTCCATCGGCTGCAGGACTGTACCGCTCGGTTGTATATACGGGCTTGCAGTCGATAGAGGTGAATCTTCGTTCAATGCTAAGTCATTGAAGAGGGCCTGATTAGCCTCTTGTTTCTCGGCTGGACCCTTCCTCTGGTCACCGGCCGCCTTCAAGAGTTGACAGCGTCGAACTGCAGCATAGCTAATCCAGGTCACGTCGTCCCAGCCTGCACACTCAGCACATGTAACCTGCCTGTAGCAGATCTGTGCCCTGCATTTAAAACAGAATGAATGCGAGTCTCTTACGGGCCAAAACTGACGACAAGATTCACATCTCTTATTATTTTTGATAGTTTGGGTGACTACGTTAGCCATACTGACTTACGGGAGACAAAAAAATAACCCTAGGGTGCGTCTTATAACAACCAAAAGTTACTAACAGGAGCTCTCATTCAAAACACGTCTTGCTGCCAAGACTGCAAAGGAAAAAGAGGAAGGGCATGAGCGGAGAGCACGCCACCTAGCGGACGATCGACGAGACGATCAAGGGAGATAATTTCTTTGCAGGAGATCTCCAAAATGGAGGAATATGGCATTATATTGATAGCAGGTTAAGATTTGAGACACAAGTGGTTAGTTTAGTCAAAGTTGACATCATGGTATAGTATCAATCTGACAGCACGTGGAAGTAAATGATCTGGAAATTCATGCAGCAAGTCCCTGCTCAACTTTGTCATTTTGAAACACAAGCAAGATCAGCCTGAATGTGGTGAAAATTTGGAAAAAAAGAAGTAAATTGTTCATTATCTACAGGTATCTGACAAGACATTTAAATAGCCAGAAATGGGCTTGAATGCTCCTGAGAGCATCTAAGACCCCAGAGCTTCCAGACCCCGGCCTGTAAGCTACGCCAAGCTGCGCTCGGCATTATTTTTTTCAAATAAGGACACTACTTCAAATTCCTGGATATAACCCTGCACAGGGTTCTATTCTAGGGCCAATCTTATTCCTTATCTACATTAATGATATATCTAATGTGTCCAACCTGCTGCATACTATACTTTTTGCGGATGATATTAG
>JAVTVY010014368.1:20000-69123 GCA_036873755.1 Hanleya hanleyi
TAATAAGAAAACTCTATATGTACTCTACTATTCCATGATTTATCCATACTTATCCTACGGAAATATCTTATGGGGAAACACCTATGTTACTCATCTAAATCCATTGGTCTTTAATACTACAGAAAAGAGTTATAAGGGTGCTAACTTCATCGAAACATGAGATTGATCTAATCAAAACCCCTCGGCTTTCCCCAAGTGACTGAGACCCATGTGTAGTGTGAATTGGGGAAGAGATAGTTCTATGTGGGATGATCAAGATATACCGGTAGTTGGTTACATTCAGGCATATAGGACAGAAACAGAAAAATTATATATCTGTAAAGGGGCATAACTCTGTAAAATATGGGTCGAGGGGAGCCACTTTCGATAGGCGTCTGACTTAGCACTCTGTAAAATAAGAACGGAGAGGAATAAGCTGTACCGAACACGGATCTGCAGCTATAACTTGTACTTTCAGCTACAGATAACAAAATCAGAGATTTTTATATCCAAAAGGGGCATAACTCCATAAGCCGAGGCGAGTAATCCTTTGTTGACTTGTAGAATACAACAATATAAATAAGTTTCCAAAATATAGTAGCTATACCGAACACAATTCTGCAGATATAGTTCGTTACATTGAGGCATATAGGACAAAAATAGAAATTAACATATCAGTAAAGGGGCATAACTCTGTAAAGTATGGGCCAAGTGGAGCCACTTTCGATAGGCGTCTGACTTAGCACTACTGTAAAATAAGAACCGAGATGAATAAGCTGTACCGAACATGGATCTGTAAATATAACTTGTACATTCAACTACAGATAACAAAATCGGAGATTATTACATCCGAAAGGGGCATAACTCCATAAGCTGAGGCGAGTAATCCTTTGTTGGCTTGTAGAATACAGCAATATAAATAAGTTCCCAAAATATAGTAGCTATACCAAACACAGTTCTGCAGATATAGTTGGTTATATTCAGGCATATAGGACAGAAACAGAAATTCATATATCTGTAAAGGGGCAGAACTCTGTAAAATATGGGCCGAGGGGGGCCACTTTCGATAGGCGTCTGACTTAGCACTAGATAAATAAGTATTGAAAATTCCGTGGTTGTGTCTCAAGCAGTTTTGCCTAAAATGCGGTAACGGAAGGACGGACGGACGGACGCACATGGCAACGACAATACCCCGAGGCCAAAATGGCCGAGGGGTAAAAACTAGACCATACACAACCTCTATTCCTTGCTTTAAAGATTCTGACACTGTATAATTTGAATCTCTATCTCTCAATGAATCTTGTACATAATTTCATCTACCATACTAACCAACTACCTTTTCACTTTCAGACATATTACATTAGACAATCAGAAATGCATCAACATAATACTAGAAACCAAGATACAAATCTGTACCGGCCATTTTATCGTTCAAACTTGTCTTATCACACTATCAAAACATAAGGACCTCGGGAATGGAACAATCTGCCCTCGACGATAAAACATTTGAATTCATCATCTCTTCTTAAATCAAAGCTGAAAACATATTTAATTGAACGTAGCTCCCATAATTAAAAATTCTGCCACAGTGTGCATTTGGTCAGTCACTCATTTATCACATATCACCTGCCACAAGTAGTTTAATAAAATATTATTATATATTTATATAGGGATAGAACAAGCCCCATGGGGTTTTATTCCCGTCGATGACTTACATAGTTGTTATACTAAGTAATTTATAGAATATGATTATACTCCACAACTAGGCTCTTCAATATTAATGTACCGTATACTTGGTGAATCTAATAAGATAAAAAAAAAATTAAATGAAAGTACTCAAGAGTACTATTGTCTGGAACGGTAATGGATGTGCAATATCGATTCGTTGCTTCAGAATAGTGTACATCTATTTCGATTTTCGGGAGTTTCCGAATTGTCACCGTAAGAGTTATTTGCCCCTGCCCGCTAGTGGGCACTCGAGTCAGGGAAGACAAAATATGTACTCAATAACATGAAAAGAGATAGGGTGCAATAAGCCTTTTCGCGGTTACAAGAATCTGGAGTGATCTAGAGTTCGCTGTGTGAAATGAGTTACCTGTATTTCTTTATTCAGCATTACAAAGGCATGAAAACAAATACAGTTTGCCATACACAGTTTACCTCTGGACATCGCAGAGAATATTTGAGCTTCTTGATGAAAGCTACCATGAACAATCTTTGTGCTGCTAATTATATGGGAAGGAGGCCCAGGATTTGTTTCCACGTCATTTGCCATTGTTATGAGAACCGGCAAATAATACCTACATACAAACAATTGCATAATCCATAAACTGGCAAAATAAGAACAGTTAGACCTGGAAGCTTCATCCTCACTATAAAACCTGTAGTTTACTGTGACCTTTGAAATTCAATGATGTGAAAAAGCATACACAATCAGAAGCATGAGTGCTGCTAGCTTTACCTGATTGCCTCGTAATCGTATGCAATGGATACCAATTTGTTGTATGTACTGGTCAATAGAAATCCCCATCGTTCTTAGAAATTTAATTTACACAAGCGCGCCCAGGGCCCCAGAAGCTCTGGGGGTCATTAATGCTCTCAGATCGAATCTGAGGCATTTACAACACTTATTTGTCATGTGCAATTACCAAAACTCAGGCCATAGTTTCAAGCCTACAATTATGAAATAAATTGTTAAACTTGTTCTGCATATTTATAATGATGCTATTTTATTCATTGATTTTGTTTCTGGAAATAAACTTATGTTCCTTCATTGATTTAGAGTTAAGTTATCTTATTCTTAATTATAACTAATTCTTCTTACCAATTTTTGTGTACATTGAGTAATTTTAGTCTTTGCTCTTTTATAATTGATTGCACTAAACTGTACAAAGAAACTGAATGCATTAAATTTTATTTCACCCCTACTAAACTGTACAAACACAAACTGCATGCATTATAATTTTATTTCATCCCTACTACGAAAATGAATTGGTCCGCTTACTGGACTTCGAAGTACAGCCCATGCATGTCCACGGACGAATCCATTGTGTTGAGAAAGGGTGGACGAGTTAAAATCACTAGGACCGATTCAGTGTGAGTTCTGTGTCATACTAAATTATTGTCGCGAAGACATACCGGAAATTACTTCTCCAAATGAGCTGCTTCCTGCCACCCCAAAATTTCGGCAATCGAAGCAGAACAGGACATTCCCCGCGTCATCGAATCTATCCACGGGTATTTGGTAAGGCACTCTTTCGGGAAACGTCTAACCCGTGGAAGCGTCGTGCGACTGTCCCCAGACTCGTCCCAACTGTGGGCCACAGAACTAGTGGCATTTTCCTTTTTAACCGGACTTCTGTCCCTCACTTCGTCTTCTTCCTCACTGTCACTTTCGTTATCACTTTGTTCAAAATTTTGCCTCGCGCTCCAAGACGCGAAAAACTTCGTAATCTTCTGCATGTTGAAAAGTCAGCACACGAGAACTTGTGTGAAGTATGTCGTCTCCAAGCAGGGGTAACCGCATTAAATATTATACGCTAATGAGATATGCGAGGCAGAGTAATCTGTGGCGGAGATTTTATAGGTCGCGGAGATTTTATCGGTTGGTCAACTCTGCCGAGTGGAATCTAAAACCTAGGCATTGCATTAGATACGAATGCTGACGGGGGAAATATCAAAATGTCCGTTACGTGCAGCAGGGATTTTTATACATGTTGAAGGAGCGGAGAATAGTTTACGGCTGATTCAACCGGATCCCGTCAAGAACTTTTTCATGAACTTGGCGGAGAAAATATCGGCAGTTTGAAAAGACACTTGACCGTCCAGCAATACGTCCACGCAAATATAAGGCCGCCCAAAATTCCCCAAAATTTTATTTGGGCCGTCCAAAGGACTTCTGAACGTTTTTGGTTGGTTTTATCCCTTCGGAGTTAAAAAATGTGAATTTGCGGATTTTCTTTCCTTTGACCGCATCACTCGTTGGCTGGCCTAATCACACTCCTAAGCTGGCCAGATGGCTCTGCGCAGTTATTGGGTCAGAGGTCAGCTGGCTATAGTGCATGTACCAGTGTTGGCAAGCAGCCAAATTTGCTGAACGACAGCAGAGTCTGGGAATAGGGCTTCGCCCTGTTCCAGACAAAAATAAAATTGTGAAAAGTGTTTCAGTTACCCGCCTTTTCCCGACAAACCTATTACAGGTTGTGCTGTGAAAGTTTTCTCTTACATGCCTGTCATAGGCATTCTCATGGCATCAGATTGTATATCCCCTATTGTCGTATATACCCTCTGATGTCAAAGTAGGGCTAATTGCGGCGCGCAGCTTTTCTGCGCATGGCTCTCGCCCAATCAACAGCCTCCGTTACTAAATGAAGCGAACTTGTTGAGATTACCGAATGGGGCCGATGATTTCCGAAAAGCTCAGCGTAACTTCGGAAAGCCAATCAACATAGGCGTTCTATATCGACAAGATCGAACAGTGGCAAATCTTTGAGGGGCATCCTGTTTAAAAAACCGGACTGGTATTTGTGATCTGTCAGATAACTTCCATCATGAACGAGCAAGTAAATGTACTTCGAACCCTGAGATTTACTGCCACATAACTTGGACCTGGCGATAGCGACAGAGAAAAACTACAGGAGGGAACTTCTCAAGCCTCGAATTACTGTTAAACCAGGAAGAGAACCGCGATTTGCTAATTAAACACGGGAAAACCACGGCGGCTATTGTCGCCGACGAGGCTCATGCGGTGATTCGATGCTAAGTTTATAAACAGGTAAATTATAATAATAAAATAATAATAATAAATTATAATATAAATTTTAAATATAAAACTGAAAATTGTGATAATACTGTTATTGTCATTTTTTTTAATTCTAAGCCAATTTATTTGATAAACATTCTTAAGTTTGAGCAAATTTAAATAAGTTAGTTTGATAAAAAATTGAAAAAAAATGAATCCATTATTAAATTAAAGCACAGTTGCTAAACTGAAATCCGTTATTTTCAGACAAAATCTTAATATTATTTATGATTATAAATAACTTGAGGCCTTGAGGAAGACTAGCTTGTATGCTAATTAAGTTACCCAGAAGAAATAAAGTTATTATTATTATTATTATAACCAGGGAAACACATTTAACTGCAGATATCTTATTATTTAATATTTAGTACTGTGAGGAAAATAGGCCAATGATGTGTTCCGATGAATATTTCTCGTCCACCTCCTTCACTGATTGTTATTATTACTTGCTTGTTGCACATAAATACATAATAATATATACCTCGTTGAAGTTCAGATGAGTAATTTTGGCTCAGTAATTTTTCAATATTATATATTGTGTTGACTTTGATTTGTGTTGTGTTACCCTCCCTCACTGAGTTCAAGACCGGCGACATAAAACACAGATCTCATTCAATACACATGGCCATAATATAATTTTCTGAACGACGCACGCTTGTTTCATTTTCCAGGGTCATTATCAATTAATGCTTACAATAGCTCTCAGCGTAATGCTCGCCTGTCAAATGTTGTTTACAATATGACCGCCCGTCACCACGCGGTGATCAGCTGTGATGACGTAGTCAGCCGGAAAATATAACACGCTCTCTCACTGGCTCAGCGGAAAAGACGCAATGCGGCTGCGCGCCAGACATTTGTATAGGGGTGAAGTCAGAGTCTTGTTTACCGACGGTTTGGAGGTTACAAACTCTGACGTTGGGAGAATGGTCATAGGTGGTGCTGTGAAAATGTTATTTTTGTGATTGTCCCTGACAGATCAATCACAGGCTGTGTGGGAAGTGTTCTTTTAGGTGCTTTTCTTCGACAGATCTATTACAGGTTCTGCTGTGAAAGTGTTATCTTGACTGCGTGTCCATGACATATCTATCACAGGCTGTACAGTATTCTCTTACATGCTTGTCCCAGACAAATTGATCACAGCCTGCATGGTGAAAGTGTTACCTTACCTGAAGGTCTCTGACAAATCTATCACAGGATGTACAGTGTTAACTTACATGCCTGTCCCAGACAAATTGATCACAGCCTGCATGGTGGAAGTGTTACCTTACCTGAAGGTCTCTGACAAATCTATCACAGGATGTACAGTGTTAACTTACATGCCTGTCCCAGACAAATTGATCACAGCCTGCATGGTGGAAGTGTTACCTTACCTGCACTTCTCTGACAAATCTATTACAGGATGTACAGTGTTCACTTAAATGCTTGTCCTAGACAAAGTGATCACAGCCTGCATGGTGAAAGTGTTACCTTACCTGTCGGTCTCTGACAAATCTATCACATGCTGCTTGTAGTGTTCTCATCACTGCACGAAGGCCATCGGTCTAAATACACAAACATAAAACAAACTCAATTGGTATTGTTACCAAATACAATAACGAGTAACAGGTTCGGCTTTACAGTCGGACAGCCACTTCACGCTAGCGACGTCAGAAAGGCAAAATCCCCGAGTAGCATAGGTGGCGCTGCAAAACAAATCTGAGAAATGTGACGAAAAATACATAGTAGTGCAGTGTTGCCTATATAGCAGTGGAGAAATAAAGTTGATTTTGTGAAAATTATGATTTGTATATTTGACCGAATTCCTTGGTCAATAAAGTTGTCCCATACGAGTTTATCTGGGAGGTATACTTTTCCATCTGACGAAGACACAGATTCCTGTCAAAACTGTTACGTATCCGTTTTGTAAACCTATGTCATTCAGTTCCTGGTTTACAGCATGCATGCCATTCAATTGTGTACAGTATGATGATTTTAGGCCCTGGAACATGTACATGTATTACATTTCTCCCAAAAATGAATTAAACAAGAGACAGTGCATGACCTTGCGGATTTTAAAGTCACTGACATAGATACATTAATTCAAGAATATCTCAGTGCCAAATCCAAGAGGTACAGGTAAAAAGACCATGTGCTTTTTGTGCTGATCCGCCTTTAGTTAGAATTTCATTTCCGGAAAGTAATTCCTAACAAGCGTTCTGAGAACCCCAACATCTCGCCTTGCGGGGTCATCCGCCAAAGGTGCAGCAGTATTGAAAGCATACATGTAGAGCAAACAATAAGGTCTGGAATAGGTGATGTGGTACAGACAATAATGTCTGGAATAGATTATCTGGTACAGACAATAACATCAGTCCCATGAAGGATTACTGGCAAAAGTTAATCCCATGTAGGATGGATAGGTCAGTGCTGTCGGATTACTGGTACATAGTTCAGTCCCATGTGAGATTACTGCTGGATAGGCCAGTCCTGTGTAGGATTACCACTGGGTGGACCAGTCCCATGTTATTACTGATGGATAGTCACCTGTGGGATTACTGCTGGATAGTCCAGTCCCAAGTGGGATTACTGCTGGATAGGCCAGTCCTGTCTGGGATTACTGCTGGATAGATGAGTCTCGTATGGGATTAATGCTGGATAGGACAGTCCCGTGTGGGATTACTGCTGCATAGGCAGTCCCGTGTGGGATTACTGCTGCATACGGCAATCCTGTGTGGGATTATGGCTGAGGAGGCCAGTCCCGTGTGGGATTGCTGCTGGATAGGCTAAACCTGTGTGGGATTACTGCTGCAAATTGCAATCCAGTGTCATATTACATCTGGATAGGTCAGTCCCATGAGAGATTACTGCTGCATAAGCCAGTCCTGTGTGGAATTACTGCTAGATAGGCCAGTCCCATGTTGGATTACTTCAGGATAGGCCAGTCCATTCTGGGATTACTGCTGGATATGTCAGTCCCGTGTGGCATTACTGTTGGATAGGCCAGTGCCATTGGGATTACTGCTGGATAGGTCAGTCCTGTTGGAGATTACTGCTGAATAGGCCAGTCCCAAATTGGATTACTGCTGGATAGACCAGTTCGGTCTGGGATTACTGCTGGATAGTTGATTTCCGTTTGGGATTACAGCTGGATAGGTCAGTCCCGTATGGCAATACTGCTGGATAGGCTAATGCCATTTGGGATTACTGCTGGATAGGTCAGTCCCGTGTGGGATTACTGCGGGAGAGCTGTGACCTAGGAAAACATGAAACATGTCCACCAAGTTTTATAATCATCCCACGAAAGGTTCAACAAACTTTCCATGTACAGATCTACCTGTAAATTTTTGCCCAACAAAAACCTTATCAATGGAAAGATACAAAGTCTAAACTGCAATAATTAGGAACAAATTTCATATTTAATGTCATATTTCTTAAATAGCACATGCACATCTTGAATCACATTGAACTTGGGTAGCAAGTGTCAAACTCATCCAATGAAAGCTGACAGCTTCAGAAAACTTTCCGTGTACATGTATGTACATGTGCATTATTATTGGCAGATTAAGACAAAACCCTCAAAAGTTGAACAAAAATTAATATTTCATCTCCTAAATATCACAGGTACATCTTTTCATCATAAGAAACATGTGTACCAAGTTTCATAATCATTCAATGACAGCTGACAACTGCAGCAAACTGTGGTGCACAGATGTACATGTGCACTTCAGCTAAACGCAAAACTCAATCATTTGCCATAATTTGGAGAAAAATTAATATTTCTTGTCAAAAATAGCACAGGTACATCCTCTAATCATAAGAAACATGTGTACCAAGTTTCATAATCATCCAATGACAGCTGACAACAGGAGCAAACTTACCATGTAGATGTATATGTATACATGTAGAGGCCTACATGTACAATTTACCTAAACAGAAAACTCTTCATTTGCCATAATTTGAAGAAAAATTAATATTTCTTGTCAAAAATAGCACAGGTACATCCTCTAATCATAAGAAACATGTGTACCAAGTTTCATAATCATCCAATGACAGCTGACAACTGCAAGAAACTTTCCAAGTACAGATGTACATGTGCACTTCAGCTAAACGCAAAACTCATTCACCGACACCGACGACGACATCCTCTTTCCCCCTCTCACAATATCTCCCCTTTACTTCGTAAGGCGAGATAAAAAACTGAACAGATTTTTCTCGAGCTTGTGTCTTTAGCTGCGGAAAGCTAGATATAGGAATCTAAAGGATGTCTGTGGATTTTCGTGTTTCTGTTCCTATTCTCGTCCCTGTCTCTATCCAAACAAGAGCCCAAGGGGCTTCAATATACGCCCGTATATCTGGAATTACATTGGTTCAAATTTCAAGGTTGTTTAATAGCCTTGATTCCAATTGATCTAGCAATTATGAGAATGTAACATATATCACATCTTATATTGAATGATAAACTAAAATGAGCTTAACTCTTGGTAACTAGTTGACCTTGAAGCAAGAGCTGAGAGCTCACATATCCCACACTGAAATCGACAATAGTCAAACACAAGAAAATAGTAGTTTTCCTGCAAATGGATTCCTTTCAGACGAGAGAATTTTTCATGAAGGAAGAAGAAAGTGATGAAGTAAACCTTTGTTCTTGAGTTAATAAACAGGTGTGAAGTTCATAAAGGACTCCTCTCCCTGTTAAATTAGTAAATGTATGGGTTTTATTTCACAACAGTTTAACTAAATGAAGCGTTTCAAACATGGGAGACAACTCCACAGGACAATACCGTATAAATGCAGGGGAAAGAACTTCGAATATTCCAACAATATTCCAACACATTTAGTCAGCTAAGCTTGATTCAGTTTTGGGGGACTGCGACCTAGACCTTTGACAAATTGATCTCATATGTATTTGCCATGCGAGTAAGGTATATTCAAAGTTTGGTACCAATCCATATCTTGAAACTAGAGCTATCGCATGGACAACAAATGTTAATGGATGAATGGACAGAACGCAACATCGCATTACATGACCTCGTCTTCGACAGGCATATAAAAATGTGACTTTTAATGATTTCTTGATTCAAGCATAAAAGACATAAATAGAACAAGAGCCAAATGGGCTTCAATATACGCCCGTATATCTGGAATTACATTGGTTCAAATTTCAAGGTTGTTTAATAGCCTTGATTCCAATTGATCTAGCAATTATGAGAATGTAACATATATCACATCTTATATTGAATGATAAACTAAAATGAGCTGAACTCTTGGTAACTAATTGACCTTGAAGCAAGAGCTGAGAGCTCACATATCCCACACTGAAATCGACAATAGTCAAACACAAGAAAATAGTAGTTTTCCTGCAAATGGATTCCTTTCAGACGAGAGAATTTTTCATGAAGGAAGAAGAAAGTGATGAAGTAAACCTTTGTTCTTGAGTTAATAAACAGGTGTGAAGTTCATGAAGGACTCCTCTCCCTGTTAAATTAGTAAATGTATGGGTTTTATTTCACAACAGTTTAACTAAATGAAGCGTTTCAAACATGGGAGACAACTCCACAGGACAATACAGGGATTCATAAACGTCAGTTCTACGTACCGAATTTCGGTTCGTAAATTGAGTTTTAAAACTCAATTTTTCAGTTCAAAACTCAATTTTATTTAGTAAAAATTCAACAGGTTTCAAAAAAATATTTATACTCAATTTGTGTGTTGGAAACTGAATTTTCAAGCTTCGGAAACTGAATTTTCAAGCTTCGTAAATTCGAAATTTCAATACCCGGTTGTCAGGAAATCATCTCATGGTCGCAGAAGCACATGTGAATCTGTTGGCAGCAACAACAACGTCAAATGCAAACTCCGTCAACTGCTCTGAATTTACCTCGGGCGACTTAGTCTGTAACGGGATATATTCATTCGAGACTGGTTTATTCGAGGTAATTTTAGTTACATCGACGTATATTTCCGTGAAAGAATTCCGAATACTTACTAACCGTAATTTCACTCAAACAATCGACGAGTCGCCATTTTTGTTTGGTTTCGTTTTCGTTCCTTTCAAGTTCCAACGCAGGGAGATACAAACGAAACTGAATAAACACACGTTGTTTTCGTAGAATGCCAATCGTAAGTATTTCTTTGTCTATTCTGTGTGGTCTGTCTTGAGAAAATAGTAATACTGTATCATTTTCACTTTGGTTTGATCAAAGTTGACACGACCGTACAGCGTGCGTTTTGAGCACATGACAAGGGAGTGAACTCTTCCTGCCGCGACATAGACGGTCGCTTGCAAGCGTTTTTGAAGTGTTTCGTTTTTTTGTTAACAATATTTCATGAAAACAATATCATCATCAAGACTCCTATTATTTGTGGAATCCAATACAATCATCGTGTAACTATTTTATAAACCAGTATGATTTGGAATGAGTAGGAGTATGAAACGCAATCAACAACACAAAATTATTTTAATTACACAAAAGGTTAAAAATACATGAATTGGTAAAAGTAGACAAGGTTCAAAGAAGATAACATTTACCCTGGTTTGTAAAAAAAATATATACTCAACTTCGGGGGGAAAATGACTCATATATACTCAACTTCGGGGGGGAAAAATGACCCTGGTTTGTAAAAAATTTATATACTCAATTTTAGGTGAAAAAATGCTGATAAATTTTATTTTAACTCAATTTGACTGTAAAATAACTCAATTTTCCGGATTTCGGTTCGTAAAATTTGGACTTCTATGAATCCCTGCAATACCGTATAAATGCAGGGGAAAGAACTTCGAATATTCCAACAATATTCCAACACATTTAGTCAGCTAAGCTTGATTCAGTTTTGGGGGACTGCGACCTAGACCTTTGACAAATTGATCTCATATGTATTTGCCATGCGAGTAAAGTATATTCAAAGTTTGGTACCAATCCATATCTTGAAACTAGTTCTATCGCATGGACAACAAATGTTAATGGATGAATGGACAGAACGCAACATGGCATTACATGACCTCGTCTTCGACAGGCATATAAAAATGTGACTTTTAATGATTTCTTGATTTTGGGGCCACAGTGACCTTGACCTTGATCTCAATTTTGGTACACAACACATCGTCTTCCCTCAATCTATCAATGCACACAAAAAATCATTATTTTTAATGATTTCCTGATTTTGGGGTCACAGTGACCTTGACCTTTGACCTTGACCTACATTTGGTATGTGACACATTGTGTCCCCCTAATGTATCTACTGACACAAAAAATGTTATTTTTAATAATTTCCTAATTTTGGGGTCAGTGACCTTTGACCTTGACCTAATTTTTGGTATGCATCACTTCATTTCCGCCTATTGAATCCACTCACAAAAAATTAGAAATTTTTAACGATTTCCTGATTTTTCGATCACACTGACCTTTGACCTCTGACCTTGACCTACATTTAATATGCAACACATCGTTCCCCCCTAGGGCATCCACTCACCAAAAATTAGAACTGTAGATAGAAAACTGTCAACGATCAATGATTTCCTGATTTTTGGCAACAGTGACCTTTGACCTCTGACCTCGAATTTTGGTACGCGACACATCGTCTCCACCTGGCGTATCCACTCACAAAAAATTGCAACTGTGGATAGAAAACGTTCACAGATATAGACTGGACACGAACACTTCAGTGATTTCCTGTTTTTTAGGCCAGTGACCTTTGACCTGCGACCTCGACCTTCATCTTGGTACGCGATCACATCGTCTCCCCGTAGGGTATCCACTCACCAAAAATTGGAGCTGTGGATAGGAAACTGTCCCAGATATAGACCCGACACGCCTTTTGGGCCTGCGTATAAAAATTATATATCTGTAAAGGGGCATAACTCTGTAAAATATGGGTCGAGGGGAGCCACTTTCGATGGGCATGTGACTTAGCACTCTGTAAAATAAGAACCGAAATGAATAAGCTGTATACCGAACACGGATCTGCAGATTTAACTTGTACATTCAGCTACAGATTACAAAATCGGAGATTATTACATCTGAAAGGAGCATAACTCCATAAGCCGAAGCGAGTAATCCTTTGTTGGCTTGTAGAAGAAAACAATATAAACAAGCCGAGTAGCTAGCAGGTCCCCCGCCAAAAAGCTTGTCTGGAAATGGGCTTCTCACACACATGGGATATAATCATCATATATATTTTGTGTGATGGTAAATTGTTGCTAGGAGTGTGGTGTTGTTGATGTGAAGGAGATATAATTGTGAAGGACAATGTTGCAAATTGTCTATGGAAGAAAGGGGACAGGGTGATCGAGAAAGATCATCCGGTGGCATAGTTGTGCCGAAAAATGAGTGACTTTCTTCTTAGATCCCAGCCATCTGCTAAGTTTGAAGTTAATCGGTTGAATTGTTCTTGAGATATCGCATTCACAAGATGGTTGGGATGGAAGGACGGTATGAGGGACGGAAGGACGTTATGAGGGATGGAAGGACGGATGGGTAGCTAGTGACGTAAAGTCACCCTCCATATTTGAAGTTGATCGGCAGAATTGTTCTCGTTTGAGGGTTCCAGAAATAATGTATGCAAGCTATTGTATCTGCTGCTACGCGGCGCTGTGATCAGCATAGGAAGAAATTCGTTAACACCACCACACGTGGCCCTTATAAAAAAATATCATGGTTTATAACGGAATGAACCATGGTAATACCATGGTACAGATGTACCATGGTTCAATGTACCATGGTTTTCATGGTAATACCATGGTACAGTTTGTACCATGGTTCAATGTACCATGGTTTTCATGGTAATACCATGGTACACATGTACCATGGTTTTCATGGTAATACCATGATACAGATGTACCATGGTTCAGTGTACCATGGTTTACTCTGTTCAACTATGGTAACACCATGGTAATACCATGGTACAGAAGTACCATGGTTCAATATACCATGGTTAAACTTAACCATGATCCACTACGGTAATACCATAGTAATTACCTTGGTGCACAATACATTGGTTTAACATACCATGGTTAACCACTTTGAACAATATTAATGCCATGGTACATAAAAAACCATGGTACTGTATAACATAGTTAACCAAAATATATTTTCCCTGATTTTTTTGGCGTACTGTTGTTAGTGAAAAAAAACCCAACAAAACATTGGAAGGCTTTCAATTTATGAGAAATAAATGAATGAATGCAAAGTTATGCCTGTGAATAATGTTGAATGGCTGACAGAAAGGCTTAGAAACCGGTGTAGTTAAACAAATGATGTTTACAAAATGTACTGATTGTAATGTGTATAAGCGTGCCTTTATTTTTACCTCTGGCGAATAGCATCACATGGTGCGAGGCGGAAAAGAAATGTTGACCTCTGAACAATTATATATTGGGTACTCTGAATGCTTTTCCTGGAACAAAAGACATTCTTATTTTCTTGGCTGGAATCAGTGAGGCTTATAACATGTTTAATTGTCATCTCTGCATTCAGGATTATAAACAATTAAGGGAAGAGTCTCCCCATAGTTCCCAGAAATAGGAATTGACATCTTCGACTCCGCAAAATTTGACCCTGCAGAGCTACGGCGCAGGCCTTGCTTCGATGAAAAGCCACCCCACGAATAGGGAAATGTGATGCAAGCTGAAACTTGTGCTTCAATGCTTTATACGATTTTTCTTAAATTTGAAGCGAAAACGTTTTCTAAACTTTAATACAGGAGAATGTTTATCAAAACTATTTGTCAGTTCAGTAGTTGCCGAATAAATCCTACGTCGGATTTCGACTTCTCAGACAACAACAACAACACGTACACTCAGGCTGACAAAAAAAAGTAACATCGTCGCTGGGAATTTTTTTACGTCTTATTTTTTCGAACAGGCTGTTTATCCACTGAATATGTCCTCTAATATTCCAACATTCAAATTTAATAAAGATTCGAATGAAATTCCCTCTTTTAATAGTCCGGCTATTGTTGCTATACTTCGTTGATTTCCGTTGTTTTTCCGAATGGTCGATCGATTCCGAATGGGAGTCAAGTGTGAGATCGAAAACGAGGCTACGACAAACATGGCGGTGAAAAAGTACATTTCTGTTTGGTCTGTTAATTTTGTCGCGAGTTCTTCGACCTGTAATGGGACTAGTTACTCGACCATGCAGTCCTCTGTCAAATGACAGAATGGATAACTGTTCGTGATAAAGTTGAGTGAGATTCTAGCGTTACTTTAGGGTTCCTAACTCAATGGTAATGGAAGTGCTCCACGCCGCCACTGAGACCAGTCCGTCACACAGATTAATGCGGCAGTTAGATCAAGGCATCACCGTGACTAAAGCGCTCTATGGCACAGTGAGGAGCACGGCAGTGAGCGATTATCCTGGCTACCCAAGCCATTGTTTAGCAGGGTACATTCGACCCATTTGCACTCTCCCAATAGCTTAACGTTCTATCAATAGAGACTGATTATTACAAACAGGATGCAGCGAAAACGAGGCGTAAACTGGACCCTCCATGATGTTTGGCATTGTAAAATTGTTGATGGGCTCAACAACGATTCCAGTTGTTCCAGCCAAATTTTTTAGATTCGGTGGCAAGTACTGTAATTAGGCATAGCAGGTGATTTTTAATTAGAATATTTACATGTCAACAAATTAAAGCACAATTAAGTTCTCCATAAATCAAGTACGATGTGATATAAAACAGCATATACATGTAGCTTGTCTTCATTGAATTTACGGAAGAGTCAAAAGTGTCCGGAATTGTGACTAGATTCTGTGAGGTGGCGACCATATTTGAAGGTGAAATGGTGTAATATTTTCGCTGTTTTCCCCAATTTCGGCTCTGAGTTGAAAACTTCTGATATTGAATTTATGAAGCAGAATGTGAAACAAAATCTATAAATATATATTTTTCATCTCTATAGACAAAACTTTGTATGTGTTTATTACTAAGAGTACTAAAAGTTGCCATTGTTATGAGGGATGAATGAATGCTTAGCTAAAATTATGAATATTATCTCCCCAGTTCTTCAAACAGTCCAAAGAATTCTTCCAGTCAATTCCGGCACACGATCTCCATCTTTAATTATGAAAACATTAATGTAATATGAGTCAACTCACTGAAGAAGTGCACATCAACTTTTGGCCCTGAGCACCATGACCAAGGCATTACCCATTCTATACATAAAATATGGTCACAAAGTCAAACTGATACTTCTGATGACGTCACTTCAATGCCTACTGTAACTAGAGCATAGTCTGAGGGATGCACACATTTGATCAAAATGATCAGTAAGGCTGCTTACAAGATACCCCCCGTAAGGGCATAGATACATGGGGGTGGTTAACGTTTCACGAGTAAGCTGAATGGGATTGTGGCAGTGGAAATCATCAGTAAGCATGCTTACAAGATACCCCCCGGATGCACATTTGATAGAAATTGACGAGTATTTGTAGAGGAATATAAGTATACATGTTATGAGTGGCGGCACAGTATGTAACTAGTTGACAATGAGACCTCGCTTGGTTGGAGTGCGGTTAACGGATTGTCTATGCATGTGTCGTGACGATACTCAGATGAGTTTAATGGATTGTTCAGAAAATTGATGTTAATAATGATTGTTAATAATGATTGTTGAGAATGGGGTTATGCAGGCATATTGTGTTTTACCTAACTGTTGTTACCACTAGAACCGTGTAGACTTGAAATGGGCTGTTGCAACAGATAGGCGAATTACTGTCATCTGGATAACCATATTGAAGAGGAAAAGGAAGTAAATGGGAAGTGAAATATTAAACTTACTACCTGTAGACGCATATGCAACATCCTGAGCTAGGTCTCATGGTATGGCAGCTACATACAAAATTTGAGAAGAATCTAATCAGCCGTTGTCAAGTTATGCTCCAGAAATGGAATGTTACGGACCAACTGAGAAAATTCTGCCCATAGGTGGCGCCACCTGTAGACGCACATGCGCCAAACGCAATCCCAAGCAAGGTCTCATGGTAAGGTAGCTACATACCAAATCTGAGAGGAATCCAATTAGCTGTTGTCAAGTTATGCTCCGGAAACGAAATGTTACGGACCGACAAGAAAAAGTTTTGACCCTAGGTGGCGCCACCTGTAGATGCACATGCGCCAAACGCAATCCCAAGCGAGGTCTCATGGTAAGGTAGCTACATACCAAATTTGAGAGGAATCCAAGTAGCGGTTGTCAAGTTATGCTCCGGAAACGAAATGTTACGAACTGACTTGAGAAACTTTTGACCCTAGGTGGCGCCACCTGTAGACGCACATGCGCCAAACGCAATCCCAAGCGAGGTCTCATGGTATGGCAGCTGCATACCAAATTTGAAAGGAATCCAAGTAGCGGTTGTCAAGTTATGCTCCGGAAACGAAATGTTACGGACTGACATGAGAAACTTTTGACCATAGGTGGCGCCACCTGTAGACGCACATGCGCCAAACGCAATCCCAAGCGAGGTCTCATGGTAAGGTAGCTACATACCAAATTTGAGAGGAATCCAAGTAGCGGTTGTCAAGTTATGCTCCGGAAACGAAATGTTACGGAATGACCCTAGGTGGCGCCACCTGTAGACGCACATGCGCCAAACGCAATCCCAAGCAAGGTCTCATGGTATGGTAGCTGCATACCAAATTTGAGAGGAATCCAACTGGCGGTTGTCAAGTTATGCTCCGGAAACGAAATGTTACGGACGGACGTACAGACAGACATCCGTACGGACGGACGTACGGACGGACGGACGGACGGACAAGCTGAAACCAGTATACGCCCCCTACACTACGTGTCGGGGGGTATAATAAATATAATGATGTAAATCTGAATGTTAATTATGTAAATGTATCATTTGATATCTCATTTTTGTTTACCATATATTTGTAGAGAAGCAACCTGCTTTAACGCTGAGCAACAGGAAAATAGCATGAATAAGAGGGGGATCACATTAAGCAAGTTAAGATTAAGTTATGTGATATTTCTCTATTTCAGACGAGCGACACAATCTGAAATCTACACTGGACAGACTTCTGGATGGAGAGGATATATCCGAAATTAGGAAATCCCTTGGTAGTCTGGAAAGAGAACAGAGAAACGATATCCAGAAGACAATCCTCCAGTCCCGAAGATGAGGTAATTCTATAGCAAGTGAAAAATCAGCTTAAAGGAGTACTTACCGTATTTTATATAGGTTCCTATTACAACGGTTAGACTCTTAAAGAAATATAATCAACTATTTTACTGTCGTTGAGGGCGATAACCTATTATTTTTATTACAATTTGTGAAACCATGTTTCCGCTTTGCGGTCGACGTGGGCGCCGCCATGTTGCCTGTAGGATGACGTGGCTGATGACGTCAGTATTCAGGACGACGTCACGGCTAACGCTTGATCCAGGGACTTTTAAACTACGGACATTTGAATTACTCTGGGTCCGAGTTTTAATGCTAAGAAAATACTGGCACGGCAAATCCTACGGGGGTAATTCCTAAAAGGAAATTGTTGGTTATCTCAGCCAACTGAAGAATTTTCTTCCCCAAGTTTTTCAACTAAGACTTGCTCGATTCAATTTGGACAAAATTTGAAGCTGAGCGATAAACTAAAAGAGCGTCCTCTGCAATTGTCCAGTGATTTGAGTTGAACGACGATGCTTCTAAGTTCGTAAACATTTTTATGATTACACTTGAACTACTGAAATCAACTAGAACATCCGTGAACTTACTGGGTTCCTTCTCGTGTGAATTATCGGCATGACCAACACGATCAACCTTAAATCTCCATGACGTTGTGACGTTTTTAGATGAGTATACATCCCCTTCCGCTCATCTAAAAACGTCACACAGTGGTGCAATGGCGGCGCCCAGTGCACGCCGTGGCGAGCAACAAAATATTCAATATTTCTTTTATTTCGCATTCTATCAACATCAGTTTTATATAATAAGGTTTTGAATACGATTGTTAATAAATAGAGTCACACTCAAAAATAAGGTAAGTACTCCTTTAAATCAACTTAAGCTACATGTAGTGAACAGTATGCCAGTAAACGAAGTCTACAATTAAATTTGGCAGAGGGTCGCTGTTTGCGAAACCGGGGAAAAAATTGCGAAACTGGTCAAAGCACCAATGTGCGGAAAATGCCTAGCTGCATATATTTGTTTTATCCACAAATTTAATAATTTCCGCAAAACTAGGATAAACTAGAGCATAGTCTGAGGGATGCACACATTTGATCAAAATGATCAGTAAGGCTGCTTACAAGATACCCCCCGTAAGGGCATAGATACATGGGGGTGGTTAACGTTTCACGAGCAAGCTGAATGGGATTGTGGCGGTGGAAATCATCAGTAAGCATGCTTACAAGATACCCCCTGGATGCACATTTGATAGAAATTGACGAGTATTTGTAGAGGAATATAAGTATACATGTTATGGGTGGCGGCACGGTATGTAACTAGTTGACAATGAGACCTCGCTCGGTTGGAGTGCGGTTAATGGATTGTCTATGCATGTGTCATGACGATGCTCAGATGAGTTTAATGGATTGTTCAGAAAATTGATGTTAATAATGATTGTTGAGAATGGGGTTAAGCAGGCATATAGTGTTTTACCTAACTGTTGTTACCACTAGAACCGTGAAGACTTGAAATGGGCTGTTGCAACAGATAGGCGAATTACTGTCATCTGGATAACCACATTGAAGAGGAAAAGGAAGTAAATGGGAAGTGAAATATTAAACTTACTACCTGTAGACGCATATGCAACATCCTGAGCTAGGTCTCATGGTATGGCAGCTACATACAAAATTTGAGAAGAATTTAATCAGCCGTTGTCAAGTTATGCTCCAGAAATGGAATGTTACGGACCAACTGAGAAAATTCTGCCCATAGGTGGCGCCACCTGTAGACGCGCATGCGCCAAACGCAATCCCAAGCGAGGTCTCATGGTAAGGTAGCTACATACCAAATCTGAGAGGAATCCAATTAGCTGTTGTCAAGTTATGCTCCGGAAACGAAATGTTACGGACCGACAAGAAAAAGTTTTGACCCTAGGTGGCGCCACCTGTAGATGCACATGCGCCAAACGCAATCCCAAGCGAGGTCTCATGGTAAGGTAGCTACATACCAAATTTGAGAGGAATCCAAGTAGCGGTTGTCAAGTTATGCTCCGGAAACGAAATATTACGAACTGACATGACAAACTTTTGACCCTAGGTGGCGCCACCTGTAGACGCACATGCGCCAAACGCAATCCCAAGCGAGGTCTCATGGTATGGCAGCTGCATACCAAATTTGAGAGGAATCCAAGTAGCGGTTGTCAAGTTATGCTCCGGAAATGAAATGTTACGGACTGACATGAGAAACTTTTGATCCTAGGTGACGCCACCTGTAGACGCTCATGCGCCAAATGCAATGCCAAGCGAGGTCTAATGGTAAGGTAGCTACATACCAAATTTGAGAGGAATCCAAGTAGCGGTTGTCAAGTTATGCTCCGGAAACAAAATGTTACGGACTGACAGGAGAAACTTTTGACCCTAGGTGGCGCCACCTGTAGACGCACATGCGCCAAACGCAATCCCAAGCAAGGTCTCATGGTATGGTAGCTGCATACCAAATTTGAGAGGAATCCAAGTAGCGGTTGTCAAGTTATGCTCCGGAAATGAAATGTTACGGACGTACAGACGGACGGACGTACGGACGGACGGACAAGCTGAAACCAGTATACGCCCCCTACACTACGTGTCGGGGGGTATAATAACTTTCCCTCGATGGGTGCCTATTCAACACTACACACCTCAGACGACTTTCAATTGTGGAGCTGGATATTGTCTGTATGTCCCATTTTCTCCTTGTATTGTAACAAGGTGTGATATGGCTATAACCGATTGTTTTCAGCATACATGTAAGCTTGAGTACAATTTATATGAACTGTGTTTTTTCTATTCCATTAAGTTTTCTGTGGCAATGAATGAGCATTTAAGAAAAAATTATTGTGACAGTTATTTCCCAGAATTAAGAACAAAACACAGAATGCAGACATGGGTTAAGTATGTTGGATTATTAACTCCTCACTGTTATCTTCAATAATTCATTTTGTATTTTCAGAATGAACATCCAAGAAAGACTAACAGAAAAGCAAAGTAACAAGCGAGAAGAAGGCTGGAACTTCCCTTGCTGTCAATTCTCAAAGAAAGAAATTGGGGGAAACAGCTATGTACATAAGGCTGCAGTGTCCAATAAACACTTCTATATGTGGCAATTATATTTTCATTGGTGTGTTATATCCCATAATCCAGAAAATGCAGATATGTGTTAAGTTTGCCATATTCCTACGAAGTAGGCTACAGATCGCAAATTGTCCGGTAATGAGTGAGTGAGTGAGTGAGTGAGTGAGTCAGTCCATCCGAATCCTTTTGTCGGCAAAATAAGGAGAACCGTTGACATTAGAACCTTGATTTATGGCATGAACGTGCATTAGGGCATTGTTACCAGCAAGTTCTGATCTGAAATAATTCTGATTAAAATTAGATTTATAATTAACACTTCAGTATATTGTTATAGATACATACCATCCATGTGGCCTTTAACAGTATCATGTTCCTTTATGACCATGACCTCCTTATCAGTGGATTTAAAAGTCATTAAGGCTTGTCACTTGTCACTAATAGTGCCAGCTTTTCCCTGGCAAGGAGATAACACCAACCAGCTGTGTGTGTTGGATGACTGGCTCAGTGAGAGGTCCTAAACTTTGCAGAGTAAAACTCCTGTATACTCCTTGGAACAAACACAGAGAGAGGCTCTATCCGAGCCTTGTGGTTTTTAACAGTGATTTATCGCATGCTGATAGCAAAATACGAACGTAGCGTGCAAGATCTATGGCGCTACGTTTCGTAACATGTGTCTAATTCCGCTTAACCCGGGGCTAGGGGCCGTATGAGCCCATGTACTTCAAGATCCTCATGGTACTCATATGAACAGTCACAATCAAAGCGTGACTGAGGTACATCATTTCTAGATGACGACTCTATAACGAATATTATGGATCAAGAATACTGATCAGCGATACGGATTTGATATTTTGGAACATCATGATGTCTTGCCGGCATCATTGAAAATTGTTGACCGCTTCTCTCTTGGAGGAAACAAGCCTATGTTTATGTATACTTTTGTCTTTTTGAATTTGGTGCTAATACTGTTATATGGAAATGGAATAGGTCTTTGGATTATGGACGCGGATATTCTCTAATGGACGACGGCTGGATTATGAATGACGGACTAGACGCTTGTAATTACATCCAAGCCCACTGAGATAAGGCTGGTTTCTACTCGTGCTGCTTGTCACATCAAATTACAGTGGTCGGTGTCCTGTATAGCAGATACTATAGTACCGTATATTATTGCATGCCTGTCAACTACCCTGGAACATTTCCTAGCTTAGACATTAAACAGCCCGCTAAACATGCCATCAAATGTGATAAGGCTGGGAGTACAAGAATGTGCCGTGTATTTTCTGTGGACTGTGTAGGCTGTAAAGTCTGAATGAAGACAGCCTAGCAGAATTAGTTAAAGCTAGGTGGTTTAACGTTTATCAATGAAGAAAATCACCGATCAACCGCCATAGAATATAAAGTGAAATAAGAAAACCGGAATAGTACATTCATCAGATTGCCGATGCCCAAAATGTGTTGTCTCATATATCTAGATAACAACGTGATGTAGTGATGCTATTTATTCGTCTTTGTACCGGTTATGCTCAGGAGAATGACATAGAATCATTATTATCTTGTGCATAGAAGGTGTTGGTCTGGAGTTGAATTACCGTAAACTACATAAATGCTACCTTTCTACTATAGTACTATATATAAAAATTTGTTGTATTGTTGCGAAAATAATGTGATTCAAAAAGTTGTTTTGATCCTGTACAAGGGCACTGAAAACCATTAAATAGATGTAAATGTATTTTCACACGTAAAGCTTGAAATCTACTGAACCTATATTATTCATTCAATCTGTTTCCTTTAATTAAACAAGCGTTCTGAGAACCCCAACATCTCGCCTTGCGGGGTCATCCGCCAAAGGTGCAGCAGTATTGAAAGCATACATGTAGAGCAAACAATAAGGTCTGGAATAAGTGATGCGGTACAGACAATAATGTCTGGAATAGATTATCTAGTACAGACAATAACATCAGTCCCATGTGGGATTACTGGCAAAAGTTAATCCCATGTAGGATGGATAGGTCAGTGCAGTCGGATTACTGGTACATAGGGTATTCCAGTGTGAGATTACTGCTGGGTGGACCAGTCCATGTTATTACTGATGGATAGTCCTCTGTGGGATTACTGCTGGATAGTCCAGTCCCAAGTGGGATTACTACCATCACCATCATGGTATGGATGGTAGTGATGGTATGGATGGTAGTGATGGTAAGGATGGTAGTGATGGTATGGATGGTATTGATGGTAGTGATGGTATGGATGGTAGTGATGGTATTGATGGTAGTGATGGTATTTATACACATGGTTCTGGTGTAACAGAACTTGAAAGAATCATGGGTCCGGATTTGGAGGTCATTGAGGAATGGTGTTTGCTAAACAAAATGTATCTTCACCCAACAAAGTCCACAATTATGCTCATTGGTACGAGACCTAAGCTTCAAAAGATTGACAAAGATATCCATTTACAAATTAACAGGTCTGAACTGCAAAATGTGCAGTCCGATAAGATCCTAGGACTAGTTATTGACCAAACACTAAGTTGGCAGGACCATGTTGATATGGTCTGTGACAAGATATCCACCAAACTTGGTATCCTCTACAGATACCGACATCTTCTGAGAAGAGAAGCCAAAATTATATATTATAATGCATATATTCTCCCGCATATGGATTATTGTATGACAATCTGGGGAAATGCAACTGCGTCCCAGATAAACAGAGTGTACAAACTACAGAAACGTGCTGCCAGAATCATCCTGAACTCCCACTATTTAACTCCCACAAGAACTCTTCTGCAAGAGCTTCAATGGATCAGTATACCAGACAGAATAGTATCTCAAAAAGCAACCTTCATGTACAAAATCATCAACCAGCAATGTCCCTCATACCTTAATGATCTATTTAAATATGTAAATGAAGTTACAACGAGAAACCTCAGGTCAACTGCGAACAACAAACTGTACCTTCCTCGACCCAAAACATGCTATATGATGCAAAGCTTGAGCTATACAGGAGCAAAGTTGTGGAACTCCCTAGACCAAAATATTACAACATCTCCCTCCCTTGGGATATTCAAGTCCAGAATGATGAATTCTTTAATGAACATGCAGTAACATTGAGTAACATTTGTATATATATCCTTGTTTTCCTTCAGATTTGTTTTATACATGTATGTGTGTAATTATGATAGCTTATTTCTTTGCAATTGTCTTGTTGTTAGAGGGCCTCAGGGAAGAACAGTTTTTCAAACTGACTGAGTATTTTTGTAAACCCTCAGTAAATAAAGTTATATATATATAACATCTTGTATATATTTTCATCATATTTTCATCATAAATGAAGGAAAGTGTATAAGATGACGCAACTGCGGTACAATGTAGGTCACGTAAGGTGTCGGGTCTATAGCACTCAATTCAGCACAATGCGAAATATATAAATACGCCAATATGATAATATAATGAACTTAAATATTTGAATACATGTAATAATTGTCAGTTGTAGCACTTTAACATTTAGTGAAAAACCTATCGAGCGTGGATTGCTCTTTCCTGCTCTGTTCCTTCATGATCATATCCTCTGTTATGCTCGTCATGGCCTGGATTTGCGGATTGCGGATTGGATTTACACCACTTGTACTCTCCCCTTTTCTTCCGAGTGTCTTGTCCGGCATTGCACGGAAAAACAAACCAGTCTCGTCACAGTTAAATATGTCTGACGGGGAATAACCGGCCACGAGGGAGTCGGGGTTTTCACCAGTGTTATTGCAGGTGTGGTCCCCTAGGACCAGTATTTATTATACTATAGTGAGTTAACGGAAGAAAGACAAAGACAAACAAACACCTCGTGTAATTGACTGCTACATGTTTGGGCGTGCTGAATGTTCTAAGCGGATTATAGCCGAGTCGACGGCCGACCGACCTCCTGGTGCGTGAGTTGTCAGTCGGTCGGATATCATGCAGCGTCGGTGTTTTCAGGGCCAATTAACATTGTTTAGATAGGGTTGCATTTAAAAACACGGTCGGTTCCGATGGGGACAGGTTCCGGTGTATTCAGGGTCTTGGTATAGGCAATTAACATTGGAGAAAAAGTGGGCCAGAGAGTTTGGTCGGTGTTGACAAGGTTCCGGTGTTTCCAGTGGTCGGAGTTCTCAGGTTTCACTGTAGTTCCAGATATACGGGCGTATATTGAAGCCCCTTGGGCTCTTGTTGATCATGCCAAGCAGCGACAGAATAGCCAAAAAACGATCGGGGAGCATGGGAAGTGGTGCAAAGAACTGCAAATCTATCAGGTCGTTTTTTGAAAAAGCAACGACGACATCTGAGCCTGATATCGAAGCAGAGACTGTAGATCTAACAACAACATCAACAACAACAACAGCTCAGTGCAGTGATCCAGGTGACATCCCCGAACTCGAGCTAGAATCAGTGACGAGTAACTCGAGAACCTGTTTATTTACAGCAAATTTGCATACACAATAATTCACATTTGACAAAACCTACATTTTCGTTTTGCAATATATAATGAAGTCGCACGATCACCTGTTTGAAATAATTTAAAGGTGTCCAGTTCTGAAAAAAATATCAATTTATCACATATATATAGGCTGATAGTTCTTTCTCTTGGATAGGCCTGAAATGTCCCAAAAATGGCTCCGAGAGCTCTAAGAGCACCGCACGGTCTCTGGCGGATGGGGGCCTAGCGGCCCCCAGACCCTCGGCTATAAGTGCCATGATGGTATTTCCCCCATGCCCCTTTCTAATCCTGACTAGGGGTCTGTTTATTATCGATGAAAATAGAAACAACAACAACATGTTCGGGTGAGACATCAAATCGGAAAATCCGGGAATTTTTTGGAGATTCTGAAAAATCCGGATATATTCAGAATACTCCAATCTCTGTAATTTATATTTGAAAAGGAAAATCTTTACGCATGCAAATTCGTGCTATTTTGCATCGTACTGCACATCCACGCATGTCCTGTTTTGCGCACATTTTCCGTGGTATTTTCTGACAAAAAATCGACCTCGTCGTCCTAAGCAGTACATGCGTGGATGCGCAGTACGATGCAAAATAGCGCAAATTTGCATGTGTAAAGGTTCCTGCTTCACTTCCGGAGTCAACATTCGAAAGAAGAGTGCATCAGTATCACGTTTTGCTGTCTTCCGTGTGAAAAACATGACAAATCTCTCCTCCAGACAAGAAGAAATGGGAGTAACCCAGTCAAGCAGATAAGTAATAAATTTTAAAAGGTAATTACGGGTGAGAAAACAGTCGATTAGAAAAATTTTCATTTTGCGTATGAACACGTGGGTTGTCCAGTTTGTATGAACATGTGCAATTTTTGTCGTTTGTATGAACATGTGCAATTTTTGTCTCAAAATAATGCATGTGCCAAATTCGCTCAAAATTGCCAAATCTATGCCTCAAATATATCTAAAAGGGGATAATGTATCCGATAGTAGTATTTTTATCCCCTTTTCCACCATATCTCCAACTGGTAATGAGAAGTCCTATGTAAATAAAAGCACAAAACCACAAGAATCCCCATTTTCCACAATCAGGGTTATATCCAGGAATTTGAAGTAGTGTCCTTATTTGAAAAAAATAATGCGGAGCGCAGCGAGGCGTAGCTTACAGGCCGGGGTCCAGGGGCCGCCTAGGCCCCTTGAAGCTCTGGGGTCTTAGATGCTCTCAGGAGCATTCGAGCCCATTTCTGGCTATTTAAATGTCTTGTCAGATACCCGTAGATAATGAACAATTTACTTCTTTTTTTCCAAATTTTCACCACATTCAGGCTGATCTTGCTTGTGTTTCAAAATGACAAGGTTGAGCAGGGACTTGCTGCATGAATTTCCAGATCATTTACTTCCACGTGCTGTCAGATTGATACTATACCATGATGTCAACTTTGACTAAACTAATAACAACTAACCTTTTTGCTGATTAGACTAGGGCTCAGGGGCCGTCTAGGCGCCGAGAAACTCTGGGACCCTTGATGCATGTCTTGTCGATCAGACAAGCATATCATGCACATTTTACTTCTTGTTTAATCTGATCATCTGCTTTTAAAATTATTTACAGCTGCTGCTTTCAAAATTTCTATTGAATAGATTCCTCTGTACAGTATTTTTATACCATGCTGTATATCATTCGAAGCTGATTCTCTTCCCACCTCGACTGCCTCAACGGGTTGAACATAATTTGTCCCAGCTTCGATGCCTGCATCATTTTCCATGTCGTGTTCAACATCTGCTTGACCTGTGTTTTCAATACCGGCAGCACAGCATCGAGCAAAGAGAACGTCGACTTTGTGGCAGTCAGACCCTTCATCTTCCTTTAGTTTTTTTTTCAAATGTCCAGCCAACACACCGCATCCTCTTGTGCGGCCGCTACCCTTCGTATTTTCCCCCAGACCGACCTTTCTGTCCCACCATGACGGACAACGCGAGAACGCACACACTGCCTAGCATTTGCGTACACTTCGCCATCTATAAGCAGAGTCTTACCGCGTATAGATGACCGAAATGGTTACAGGTTGGCTGCCTAGCTCTCCAGACACTCGCAGACGTACATATTTCCGACTTCATTCATAGTGGCCAAGCTTATCAACGGATAGATGCATAGTTGTCTCCCTTGCCATAAGTTGTCTAACGCGAGTTGACACACACTCGTCCAGGTTTACGGCTTTCAAACATCGTAAAAAATCATCATTTGATTTTTGAAAAAAATCATTTGATATTTTGCAAAAACATATTCATTTTTAATTCATTTGATTTTGTACCTGTGTCCGTTTTACGGACGCTGTGAGACCCTAGATCTAACCCTGACAATAATCCTGGTCCATACTTCATGTAAGAAAGCATAAAATATAAATACTAGAAGGATTTCTCTTTTTTTTGGGGTGCACGGCACAATGTCACTTTCTCAATGTATCAAGTATTTAAAATACAAGGATTTCTGTGATCGGAAGAATGAAGTGACAGACTGATCGTACTCTTTGTTAATTTTTTTTAGACACAAAATGTGTCAATGTTACATACATATATGTAGGAGGATTTGACATCGATTGAAAAATGTAGGCCTACATATACAGCAAGGCTACCAAAGAGCTCGCCTGGTATTTCCTTCCGATATGTATTATTCTTTCCTTGCCATGCTTCATCCACTCCAGTTGTGTGCCATTTCATAAACATCCCCTCCATCGTGAAATGATGGACAATGTGTATGGCATGTGTATGGCAAGTTTAGGCTCAATTGTTTTACTTAATTGGAAAGTAAAGCAGAGCCTGTGTTTAGTGATCCGTCAGTTCAGCTACTTCGATAGTTTCTTTGGTCGCTGTTCTATCTCTTAATCTGCATGCATGCGAGACCTTGGAAAGTAAAGCAGAGCCTGTGTACTGATCCGTGAGTTCAGCTGTTTGGGTTCTAAAACTTAGTATTTTGTGGAAAATACGTCTCGTCACAAATTATGTAAAGATTAGTTGTAAAAATATTTATTGTTATATAAATAGGCCGATTCTCTGCAAATGTTATCATTACCCGAACACATCCTCCAGTGCGGAGGCAGTCAAAGCGGGATTAGGACTTAGGGTTAGGTATGCTTCATAACTATCAGGTTTAGGGTCAGTTCAGCTATAGAAGTCAGATAATTTCTCCACCAAAGTGTAACTAGGGTAATGTCGAAGCTGGGTGTTAGGCATGAGTGTGCTTGAAGTTGACTTTCAAAGCACTGTTAGGAAGGAATATATCTGAAGTGCAGTGTCAAAGCGGTATTAGGGAAAAATGTACGTGCAATCGAGTGTCAAAGCTGTATTAGGGAGGAATGTATGTTTAGGTGAGTGTCAAAGCAGTGTCACGGAATGCATGTCAAGTCGAATGTCAAATTGTTGTTAGGGAGGAATGTACGTGGAGTCAAGTGTCAAAGCGGTGTTAGGGAGGAATGTATGTGAAGTCGAGTGTCAAAGCGATGTTAGGGAGGAAAGTACGTCAAGTCGAGTGTCAAAGCGGTGTTAGGGAGGAATGTACGTCAAATTGAGTGTTAAAGCGGTGTTAGGGAGGAATGTACGTGAAGTCGAGTGTCAACCAGTGTTAGGGAGGAATGTATGTCACGTCGAGTGGCAAAGCGGTGTTAGGGAGGAATGTATGTGAAGTCGAGTGTCAAAGTGGTGTTAGGGAGGAACGTATTTGAAGTTGAATGTCAAAGCGGTGTTAGGGAGGAATGTATGTGAAGTTGACTGTCAAAGCGGTGTTAGGGAGGAATGTATGTGAAGTCGAGTGTCAAAGCGGTGTTAGGGAGGAATGTATGTAATGTTGAGTGTCAAAGCAGTATTAGGACTTAGGGTTAGGTATGCTTCATAACTATCAGGTTTAGGGTCATTTCAGCTATAGAAGTCAGATAATTTCTCCACCAAAGCGTAACTAGGGTAATGTCGAAGCTGGGCGTTCAGCACGAGTGTGCTTGAAATTGACTTTCAAAGCACTGTTAGGAAGGAATATATCTGAAGTGCAGTGTCAAAGCGGTATTAGGCCAAACAAAATAATATCTGTGTTTACTGTTACGTGCATTTTGAAAATAGGGTAGGTAGGTAGGCTTTTTTATTTTATTTACTCCAAAATTTTATGACATATTTTCTTAGGGTAGGTAGAAACACCGCAAAAAATTTGCTCAATTTTTTTCCCGTATATGTAGGTCAGTCGAAATTGTGATTCTATCACATTTCTTAACACTATGTTATGCTGTTAACTGTTTTGTATGTGTGCTGGTATATGTAACTGCACAAAACAGTTAATTTCGAATACATGGTTCATTCCCGTCGACCTGTGTTTGGTGTTGGTACTTCTATCCTTGGCATCACACGCCTCGGGTCTGATCATTCTTCTATTGTGTAATGGCTAATGCATACTATATGTATTGGGATAATCACCTGTCATGTGAAGCACCATGGCCTCTACCCTATAGTCTTCAATCATGGATGTGAAATTCTTTATGGAGGACGGCCTAGTGCCTACTGAATGTCGGATCAAATTCACATTATCCATTGAGTCTGCAATATGCCACAAACGATTTTCAAATCCCAATTAACAATTATGGTATACCTTTTATCTGATGATTTCTACAACTATTGTGGTGTGTGTGTAAAAATCAGCAAGCATTATATAATTTTGCACCACGTATTACAAACCTAAATTAATCTGAATGTTTTCTCCCCACTTCTATCCACATCAGACGTCGTCCCTTGCATTCATAATAGATGTATGCTTTATTAAAACAAAGAGCATACTGTCGATGACTTGAATGAATTGTACACAAAGATTGCCATGCAAGCAAAGTTGACCCTTTTAATGCCTAAATCATTTACATGTAGTTCAGCAACGGAACATGAATGAAATCGGATTCCTCTTCGACAGTTCGATCGACAATTTAGTGCAAGTTATTTCATAATTCATGTCCAAGTCAGATGTGCCATGGATATTCTCAAACATTTCTCCTAACAAGTTTGATGACATGCTGCTTCACCATGCTATGCTTGTCAGACACAGGAGGACAGTGGCACCTGAAACAATATAAAAGTACAATATTATTATTAAAACAAAGTGGTGATATTGAACAGTATGTGCACCAAATAACACGTATACTATGGAAACATGACAACAACATGATCATTAACTCAAAAGTATTTAAGTCTGGTATATTTTGCTCCAGACAAAACGTTGTTGTTGTCATGCTGGGCAAATCCACCGGCAAAAGTCAGACTATGTTGTAAAAGTCACGTGTGAATCACATATAAAAACTCGTCTGGAGGTTCAGTGAGACGGACTGACTAGATATCTCTGTGAGATGGGAGGATACACAATCTGATTTATCACAAAAAAGCCAAACGAATATTTCATCAAAAAGACAAAACGTATATTCGTACAATGCAGTTCCAGAAATATTTTCTGAAATGACCACATATTTATAATTCGAAATAAATTTCACGTTCGATCTTTACGTTTGAAAATGTGTGACCAAATATGTGTTCGGCGACTCCAGTCTTGTTAAAAACCTGGTGAAAACTATTCAGATCGAAATGCTTTAGAAATTATCAGACGTCTACGCTAGCACAACTTATCTTAATTTTTTATCAACAATCGGATAAAAGCAGTTCATCATGATCATGACGCATCGCATTGGTTTGGCCAGTTAAATGCGTGTTTAATTGGAACACAACACCAGCTGATTTCACCACAAGCCCAAACGAATATTCCGTAAAATGTTCACGCTATCAATGATTAAACGGGAAGAGTATTGACAAATCAACAAACCTTCGCCGCATGGATTTGCCGCCATGTTTGCTGCCCCAGGCGACATCGGATGAGAGTAGATAGCTGATTGGCGGAGGGACAAGAGCTTGTGATCGACCAGCCAATCACAGCGGAGGTCTCTTAGCGTTCGCTGGGTGTTCAAAAAGTTGAACCTGAAAAATAAGAAGTCGGCCCCGGAAACGGACTGGGTCGCCAGATTTCGGTCATTTTTTTTGCCCAAGTCGGAAAAAGACGGAGGATCGGCGCATTTTTGCTAGGTAGGGTCGGGTAACCGTAAACACACATATTATTTTGTTTGGCCTTAGGGAAAAATGTACGTGCAATCGAGTGTCAAAGCTGTATTAGGGAGGAATGTATGTTTAGGTGAGTGTCAAAGCAGTGTCACGGAATGTATGTCAAGTCGAATGTCAAATTGTTGTTTGGGAGAAATGTATGTGGAGTCAAGTGTCAAAGCGGTGTTAGGGAGGAATGTATGTGAAGTCGAGTGTCAAAGCGGTGTTAGGGAGGAATGTACGTCAAATCGAGTGTCAAAGCGGTATTAGGGAGGAATGTACGTGAAGTCGAGTGTCAACCAGTGTTAGGGAGGAATGTATGTCAAGTCGAGTGGCAAAGCGGTGTTAGGGAAGAATGTATGTGAAGTCGAGTGTCAAAGTGGTGTTAGGGAGGAATGTATTTGAAGTTGAATGTCAAAGCGGTGTTAGGGAGGAATGTATGCGAAGTTGACTGTCAAAGCGGTGTTAGGGATGAATGTATGTGAAGTCGAGTGTCAAAGCGGTGTTAGGGAGGAATGTATGTAATGTTGAGTGTCAAAGCGGTATTAGGACTTAGGGTTAGGTATGCTTCATAACTATCAGGTTTAGGGTCATTTCAGCTATAGAAGTCAGATAATTTCTCCACCAAAGCGTAACTAGGTTAATGTCGAAGCTGGGCGTTCAGCATGAGTGTGCTTGATGTTGACTTTCAAAGCACTGTTAGGAAGGAATATATCTGAAGTGCAGTGTCAAAGCGGTGTTAGGGAAAAATGTATGTGGAGTCGAATGTCAAAGCAGTCTTAGGGTTGCATTGTACGTGAAGTCCAGTGTCAACCGGTGTTAGGGAGGAATGTATGTAAAGTCGAGTGTCAAAGCGGTGTTAGGGAGGAATGTACGTCAAGTCAAGTGTCAAAGCGGTGTTAGGGAGGAGTACGTCAAGTCAAGTGTCAAAGCGGTGTTAGGGAGGAATGTATGTCAGGTCGAGTGTCAAAGCGGGATTAGGACTTAGGGATAGGTATGCTTCATAACTATCACGTTTAGGGTCATTTCAGCTATAGAAGTGCAGTGTCAAAGCAGTGTTAGGGAAAAATGTACGTTGAGTCGAATGTCAAAGCGGTGTTCGGGATGAATGTATGTGAAGTCGAGTGTGAAAGCGGAGTGAGGGAGTAATGTACATGAAGTCGACTGTCAAAGCGCTGTTAGGGAGGAATGTACGTCAAGTCGAGTATCAAAGCGGTGTTAGAGAGGAATGTACGTCAAGTCGACTGTCAAAGCGGTGTTAGGGAGGAATGTATGTCAGGTCGAGTGTCAAAGCGGGATTAGGACTTAGGGTTAGGTATGCTTCATAACTATCAGGGTTTGGGTCAGTTCAACTATAGAAGTCAGATAATTTCTCCAGCAAAGCGTAACTAGGGTAATGTTGAAGCTGGGTGTTAGGCATGAGTGTGCTTGAAGTTGACTTTCAAAGCACTGTTAGGAAGGAATATATCTGAAGTGCAGTGTCAAAGCGGTATTAGGGAAAAATGTACGTGCAATCGGGTGTCAAAGCTGTATTAGGGAGGAATGTATGTTTAGGTGAGTGTCAAAGCAGTGTCACGGAATGTATGTCAAGTCGAATGTCAAATTGTACCTTGTATAGTGTAATAGCTAATTATTTAGCAACTATCTCCAATTAGAAAGCAGGATTGGCTTTGATTGTGACGTTGCAAAGTGACGCTCTCAAGAAAAACATCTTCATTCTGACGCACTTCATTGTGACGTTACAGGGTTAGGCTCACCCTTTCCTTCCATTCTGCCGGTTCAAAGTGCCGGCAGAAGAAAAGTCTCTGATTTTCCATTGTGCCGCTGCATTCTGCCGTAAAGAACTAAAGTGACTGTGTTTCATTGTGACGCTGCAGCGTCAGTACGAAAAAAGATGGTCTTAAATTTTTCATTGTGACGTGCCATTCTGCCGTACCGAGAAAAAGTAATGTTTCTGATGATCAATTAAACACTTTATTTCCTTCCATTCTGTCGCTTCAAAGTGCCGGCAGAAAGAAAGTCTTTCATTTTCCATTGTGCCGTTCCATTCTGTCGTAGAGGGAAAAAGTGATTGTGTTATATTGTGATGCTGGTAAGCAGGATTGACTTTGATTGTGACGTTGCAAAGTGACGCTCTGATGAAAGACATGTTCATTCTGACGCACTTCATTGTGACGTTACAGGGTTAGGCTCTCTTCCATTCTGTCGCTTCAAAGTGCCGGCAGAAAGAAAGTCTTTCATTTTCCATTGTGCCGTTCCATTCTGCCGTAGAGGGAAAAAGTGATTGTGTTATGTGATGCTGAGAAGCAGGATTTACTTTGATTGTGACGTTGCAAAGTGACGCTCTGAAGAAAGACATGTTCATTCTGACGCACTTCATTTGGAGACGGGCAACCATTTGGCCATTTTTGAGCATTGCAATTTTGCTCATTTTTCACTTAAATAAAACCTTTTTCTCTCAAAATATTCAACAACATGTACTTAACAGATGTACATAATTTGATATCTGTTATAGCAAAACTTTCTGATATTCACCGATTTAAAATCGGACAAAAACGCTAATTTCGCCATTTTTGGCATTTGGTGGGGACATGGCCATTCATAAACTTTTAAAGTAAGAAACAAATAAAGTTAGACAAATGGAAGATATTCAGTCTCTAGAAGTATATCTATGAAAATATTGAATAAAAAAGATATATATATATGTAATTTAGTGAAATTAATTATTTTTTTTTTAAATCCAGGGGAGATAACCCCGTGTGAAAATGAAGTTTTGTCATAATTCACCATTCAAGGCACATAATATGTTAAATTTTAGACTTCCTAATGGTATCTGATTGAACTAAATGGTGACAAATTATGCTGCCCATCCACAAATGGCAACAATTATGAATTAAACTGTAAAATGAAATTTTTGGGGTGAATAATAATTCATAAATCATCAAGGGCAGGTAACTCCTTACAGGGCATACAGTGTTCTTGACTAATGGAAGGGAAACCGTGTTGAGTTAGGCTTTCTAGATGAAATATTATTAAACAAGACAAGTTATTCTGTATTTGCATAAACACTTGGCTTTCTTTTTACTTGTATACCACTTCCTGTTACAGAAACCACCCTCTAGATCCAGGATCTCCAGGGGGTGGGGCCAAATGAGCTTTTGGTAATAGGAAACACAGAACAAGAAATCATGGTAGCAATGCTGGGCTGAAGCTATTGGTAAAACTTAAAATTGGTGTACTTAATGAAGTTAGTATTTACTATTAATAAAATAAACATAAAATATTGCATAATGGAAATTAATAATATGAAATCTTAAGAGCAGAGCTACCAATAAGACTTACAAATTGAAGGAGAGAGAGAGTTCGATTTTCAAATTTTAGGTCCTGCACTGCATGGCTTATACCCATATACAGTCAGCAGTCATCATGTATCTGCTCATAGTTATAATGCAGCACACATAATATACAAATATAATATATAATTATAACATATTCACTTCTATAACTGAACAATTCACATCAGCTTAAATAGTAACTTCACTCTGTATATATTTCAATTTCTATAAACAGCTGCCCTAACATTTTACTACATGATGTACATATTGGGGATATATTTGGATACATTATCGGACCATTCATGTTTAGCTGAAACAACATCAATCGGTCAATATTTCCTACATCCCAATGCAAAGGCTGGCTAACACAAATCGCCACAAAACAGTCCATACCACATACGTGTCTTGGTCAGTTGTTACATGAATATATATACATATTTCGTCAATTGAATGATTATTATTATTACACATCATGTTTGTCTATATCTTTACATACACACTGTCTAGATTCTCCGATGGGAAAACATGTTTGGTATCACATCCTGTGTGCGCCACAACAAATCTCCTGTCCAGCAACATACAAGGATACAGTTGGTTGGTAGCGGGTTCATAAATTTGCGGATTAGATCATGGGATCATCCAAACCATACACAAGTCATATCTTATAAAATATGAGATTGTAGTGGTGAGTAAACAGGAATTAGTACAAAACCGATTTTCCCATCGGAGAATCTAGACAGTGATACATGTCAGAGGCAAATTGCCCTTTCGTCAACTCGGGGGTTCATATGCACCATATACATGATACAATATCGAACGCGATACTTAGCAACATTTCAGCAATGTGAATACTTTGTCTACAAAACAAAGTAAATGCATACAAGTATTATGACAACTCTGTTTCAGATAACAGCAGAACAACAGCATTGAACAGTCAGTCATGAAAATCAGCTGGCAAACTTTCGACTAATCTGTCGCATATCTCTGGGAGACAATTCCCAAAGCCTCATAGAGCTACCTTGTGGGGACATGTCTATGTTAGAGGTCAACACTGCTTTACAAGAAACTGTCACCTCATCCTTATGTCGAGGCCACTGAAAGAAGCAACAACTCAGAGCAGGTTTGACAGGATGCATGAAGTTAACTACAGCAGTCTCCTCATCACAGATACAAACGATGAAACCGGGATACCATCGGTCAACAAAAGCTACACTGACACAACTATCAACTGTCACATCCTTGAATGTGAATTCAGAACTGTCATCGGAATCATCATCATTGCTATCCTCAGAGATGGCCTGTTCGTGCTCATCAAGATTTGATGAAGAGTCATCTGAAGAATCATGGATCGAAGAATCATGGTTCGAAGAACCGTCGTCAGGAGAAGTGCCTTCCTGCATGTCACTGTTACTAAGAAGTCTGACAATACGTTGAACATTGTGGATTAATTGATCACATGTAAGTTGTTTGCCTTCCTTAGAAGCCATGAATAAAGACTTGTTCTGTGCAGAAATTTCTACATTCTGTGATTTCATATATTGAATGTGTTTCCACAAAACACTTTTCAGTTCTGTCCTTTTGTATTTTTGACACAAATGTTTCACATCATTTTGTGACTGCAATTGTCCATCTGTTTCAACCTGCAGTCTGATATTGATTTCCTTCTCTGTCCGTTTGGTTTGTCTTCGTGTTAGTGTGTCTCTTATGTTCTGCAGATGTGGTTCATTTGCCTCTGCTAAGTTAGCTAACTGAGTTTTTATTGTCACTGAGCTCTCACGTCTTTCTAACTGCCTTGTAGCTTTCAAGCACTTTGTCAATCTAGGATCCTCACGGGCAGCATTTACTGTTTGATTTGCCCTCATGGCCACTTTACTAGTCACAGTTTGTAACCTTGCAGTTGGTTCCTTTCTCAACTGTTGGCTGAGTTGACCAAAATTTCCCTCGTTACGGTCTGTGTGGGGTTCATGACCGCTCAACACAGACACCATGTGGAGAGTTGGATCCGAATACTGTCCTCCCTCAAAATATTCCGATGAAATTGTCCGCAACCCTTCAGCAGAAGAGGCACAGCCAGCCTGGAGATACTGGATGGATCTTGGAATAACACCGTCACCGTACACGCTTACTCCAACTGGCTTGGTGAAGTCGTCTCTGAATTCTCCACCATAGAGGACTATTCTCCCTTGAAGTACAGCAGTTGCCCTTTCTTCATCATTGGCAACATCGTTAAGAAATGCGTGTGCTGCACGAATATGCTGACCAATTTCCAGCACATCAACTTCATCTGATTTCACCATCACCAGGAACGGGGAGTAGAATGCATAGCGCATGGCATCTGCTGCCACTAGCTGGGCTCGGACTTCATCATTTTGTAGTGCCTCATAAACGACTTGATCTTTATTTCTCAATGTCTGATGGCTGTTGAGGTCATCTCTTGTTGATCGTCTGCTGGCATAGAACGATATGATTGATTCAGTTGTTTCGACGATTTTGCGTGCTTCATACTCGTGACGATAATGCCGATTCTTGTTCACATAACCAATTCTTGCATAAAGTTTTCCATTTGCTTCACACCAGCCATGGTAGACGTCTGCCCAGTTATAATCGGTCGAAGAGGTGTTGGCATAATCAGGTGATAGCTGTGAGCTAGCAAACTCTATTACCTTTGAACTGGCAGCTTCATAAGTACAACCTTTCTTTTGCTTCAGCCCGTACTTGCCTATTGATTCCCCCAAATCAGCCGGTTCCAGTTTCTGCATACCTTCAAAGAAGGATCGACTCGCTTTCGCACACGAATGTTGTTGACAAGCCGATTTGTATACAAACTTAAGTCGTTCGCGTTCCCGATCACCGATGTCACCTTGGTCAACCAAATTTTGGACAGCAAGGAGGTGTTCGCGTTCCAAATTCCTGTGCAATTTGTCATTTACATGATCACCGATAAATTCTACTACATGTGCGACTGACAGCTGCTGGTCATGAGACAAGTTCATACAATCCAGGAGTTCGCGGAATCCAGACAACTGTTGAACGATATGTTTACTCTGCTCGTCAGCTGTGTGATTTGGTAACCATCCTATCCGTGACTGTAAATATTTTACGTGACCTGAAGTGTCGCGTATTCCCCACACTGTGGAAACATGTTCTGTACCGCGTCTTGTAGTGGTGTCCTGGCCAACTCGTAATCCACGGGAAGCATTTGTTTCGAGTTCCAACGCCACTTGTACATCTGACAAAATTCCACCTCTTCGGACCATGCGTCCAGCTGTACGGCGAGAAACAATGTTGTCCAACTCGCGACCGCACAGATGTAACGAACAACAACTGGCAACTTGTCCAACAACAGTCTGGGACACACCCAGATTTTGCAGTTCTATCATCAATAACGTGATGTGATCCGAGTAAGCGTGATTGTTCGTTTTTGTGCTGATTTTGCTGCTAACAGCTTCCGTCAAAACCTTCAACAATGCCTTGTCACCATGTAAAGCAGATACAGTTTTGCAGATATTTTTAACACACTCTGCACCATCCTCCCCGGAAACTAATTTCCCACAAAGCTCCTGTACACTAGACCGCGTGTCCTTTTCATTTGTTTTTAGCTTTGACACCTTTTTCTGCAGATTCCTCATTTTCTTTTTTTCACTCGTCAAGCTGTTACTCAATACTTCATTTTTACGTTTAAGTTCAGCATTTTCATCCAGTAACTCGATCACTGTTTGGTTTTCATCTTCACTACCACTATCGTTGTGTTGGAACATTCTGGAGTACTTTTTGTTGTCGGTCGACAGTTGCTTGCATGTATTGTTCAGTTCAATGACTTTCAAACATTTATCCTTTAGTGACACAACCGTTTTTCTTCTCTTTATTTCCAGCTCTTCCATTTCAGTGTTTTTGCCGTCCAACTTCTGTTTGAGTTTGTTAATTTTTTCTTCGTGAAAGTTAATACGCCGCCTTGCTTTCCTTTCAATTCTTTTGAGCTGTCCCTCTGTTTTTATTTGAGGACTGGCGACCTGGATACCAACGGAACTGCTTGTAGATGCGGCGCTGTCAGTATGGGGGGTTTCCAAGTTCATACGATGACAAGGTGAACTTGCCGGACCAGCCGGAGATGTAAATATATCTTGCGGACTTGCACTTGGAGATGGAACATGGACACTTGGAGAAATAGGAGTGTGCTGCTGCAGCGACCGGTAAAAAGGCTGATCCAAGAAATGTGTCAATTGTTCATGCTGGTGGCTTCCCTCACGCTCACATCTTGAATTATGCGCCTTTCTTAAAGACATAAATTTCTGCTCCAATGTGACAATTCGCTTCCAGAAAGGCTTCAGGGAAACATTGGATGTGATGAAATTATTTTCAATGCAATAGTCATATAAACGAGGCAGGACACGTGCTCCACTGATGTTGCGAACACTGAATAAGTTTTCCAGCATGTCCCTGTTTGTTGCTGTACAAACTACATGTACCGCAGGTCTATGGTTCTGTGATCTAAATAAAACAGAAAAGAATAAATGTATCACATATTTGCAAGTTAATCATTTTGTTAAGTTTTGTTAAGTTTTTTTTATTAGATATGACTGTCCAAAATCACCAGGTGCTAGATATCCTGTGATGTCAGACAACAAATAGATGGATTTTAATGGAGTTAAAAGAAAAACGTAAACCACACAAAACATAATCTAGCACAGAGTCACAGGCCCCAGTGTCTGGACAGTAGAATTTAAATTCAGTATAATTTAAATAATTTAATTTTTTTTTAAGTCATCCTATAATACAGAGAGGAAAAGGTATTGCACGCGCCATATTGGATTTGCCCGCCAAATACGAAAAAACAAAGTAAAGTTTTCGCATTAAAAACTGTTTAACTGACCGTGTTACTGGTGTCCACTCAATTTTGAAACCTTTGTTATGCCATCTAACCCTACGGGAAATCTCAGATCGCCGTTTTATTGGTATAAATCCATCTCTAAAAACAGTAAACTTACGGCTTCTGTCAGCCGCTCTTTGCCTCCACTGGGACGTAAATTGCTGTCTACGTCATCGCTTTCGGCATTCTCAAAGAGAGCCGTGTCTACCCGTGGGAAAACTGGTGACATTTTTGAATCTCCAATTTCAACGCGAGGCAGCATGACATCACTCGCTCGCGGGTAGACACGCAAAATGGTACATCTTCAAAAAATTTATGACTTAACCTGAAGATCACAAGATCATTGTTTAGCATCATCAGATAAGCAAGAATAGTGCGATCAGACAACATGCAGGCGAAAGTACGGTATAATTGACGTAATTCGTTGTTTTCCGCGTTTCAATGGTTGATCTTCAATGCAGAATCTAGGTCAACTAAATTTATGTCTGCTGCTTCAAACGAGTAGGCCATAAAGTTCAACGTTCAGTTTTATTTTTTTAACAACAAAACTTGCACAATGATAGCAACAAAGTACATATCACAGGGCGTGTGAAGAACAGAAATGCTGCAACTGCCTTGCCCTGATCAAGTACATGTCACGCTAAGAACCTGGGAGAGGTCATAAATTTTCGGAAGATGTACCGTCTTGCGGTAGACACGGCTCTCTTTGAGAATGCCGAAAGCGATGACGTAGACAGCAATTTACGTCCCAGTGGAGGCAGAGAGCGGCTGACAGAAGCCGTGAGTTTACTGTTTTCAGGGATGGATTTATACCAATAAAACGGCGATCTGAGATTTCCCGTAGGGTTAGATGGCATAACAAAGGTTTCAAAATTGAGTGGACACCAGTAACACGGTCAGTTAAACAGTTTTTAATGTGAAAACTTTACTTTGTTTTTCGTATTTGGCGGGCAAATCCAATATGGCGCGTGCAATACCTTTTCCTCTCTGTATTATAGGATGACTTAAAAAAAATTAAATTATTTAAATTATACTGAATTTAAATTCTACTGTCCAGACACTGGGGCCTGTGCACAGAGTGTCACTTCACTTATTAGTCGTCCTCATGATCAAGTCATATCAAACTTGTTGCCATCGAAAAGGCTGTCTCATAAATATTGAAATAACAAAATCATGACAAAGTCAACCTTTGTAGCCCCCCCCCTCCCACCCCCCTTCAACTCCAGTCTCTCCTACATGTGCCATTGTGTCTATATTTAAATCTACAGTTTATAAATACTTTTTAAACAAATATTATGGCTATGTCTTGTACATCTGCTAAGTGTAATTTGTATGTTTTTTTATTATTATTTCTTTATGCTAACCCAATGTACACGTATGCTTGAATTATAATGATATTAAATTAATCATTTCATAATGTATGTTATTGTAGTACTGATAATCATAATACAGGAAACCTGCTGAGTTGTAGTGTATTCATAGCCAGAGTGCAAACCTGTCCACCCTGTGGTGTACCGAAATGAACTGTCCCGGAAGTTCAGTCTGGTGTTACTGTTATGTGCCGGGCGAGTTCATTTTCGGTTTTATCGCAAGTCATGGGGAAGATGGCATTACGTGTTTTGGTGTTATTATCTTTTGTCAAAATTCTGTTCATAGTCCGTTAGCAATATTTAATGAACAACTCACGAGAATTCCAATTACGGTGTATTTTCATAAGAAGACCAGCCTTTATGTCACAAGAGACAGCATATTCATACGTACCTGATAAAGTTTCCCGCGAGTGCCCTCAGTGTGGGAACTCGACAGAATTTCGTCTCGACCTTTGCGACCCTATCCACTTTGACAGGGAGGCGCGCTGTGAATTCCATTTCAACTGTTTCTTTACTACATTTAAATTAAAGTCAACTAAATTTCCTACAAAATGATATTGGGAACTTCGTAATCGGCCGAAAACTTTTCAAGTTGCAGCTAACGAAACATAAGGGAAAATTTAGCAGAACGAAATAAAACAAAATGGCGCCGAAAGTCCCGAACATTCGGAAAGTTCCCGTCTCTGATTGGTTCAATATCGTCCAAAGAAGGTTATAAGCCATTTTTTTATTGGATAATATGCAAACTGGCACGGCGCGACCAAAATGAATGAAGGGTGTTTTTCCCGGTATTTCACTCGAGCGGGGATTTCTCCGCTTGCCCGAGACGGTAGCGTAGAGCCGGCATACTGAAACAATGGGCGCCCTGTCGCCAAGTGAGTGACAAACCATAATATGCGCGCAATTTAAATTACGTTAAAACGTAAAGTAATTGTCAGTTTTACATGAAATTTCACACAGTGGAAGACAACACATCAGGCTTTTTATTGGTATAACATTTATTTCAATATGTAAAGAATTTTTCTCCCCACAACACGACATGTGCAGGGTAATTAGCACATTATATCATTGCCCAGCTCCACACTAATCAAGTCATACAAGATATCTGGTCAGTCGGTTGTTCCGAAATTGCCTAAGTGGGACTTAGCCTTAGTACTTCGGCAATTGGGGAAGCCACCTTTCGAGCCAATAGAGGCTATTGATCTCAAAATGTTATCATACAAAACTTTGTTTTTGTTGGCTCTTGCCTCGGCAGCTCGGGTGTCAGAGCTGCATGCGCTTGATAGAAGGAACGTCAGACACTCCAGGGACTGGAGCAATGTAGTTCTCACAACAGTTCCTGAGTTCGTGGCTAAGAATCAGGCCCTCTACGATTCCATATCTCGAGAGTTCACAATTCCAGCCTTATCTGATTTCCTTTCGTCCGGTCTTGAATCAGACATGTTGATGTGTCCGGTTCGTGCACTTGCGTGTTACCTGAATCGTACAGAGGCGATCAGAGCGGGTAGGAGGCGTTTGTTTATCCCTTTTGATCCCAAAGCCAAACAAGAAATAAGCAAAAATACTATCTCAAGTTGGCTCAAAAATACGATTCGGCTAGCATACTCCACGGCTACGGATAGACAAGCCGCGCTTGTAAACGTTTCGGGTCACGAGATTAGGGCACTAGCGGCATCATGGCCTCTGTGGACTAACAGATCAGTGACCGACATTATGAGGGCGTGCTACTGGAGGTCAAACACGACATTTGCCTCTTTCTACCTCCAGGACATGACGTTAGCATGTGACGACCTCTATTCCATCGGCCCACTTGTGACTGCACAGCGGGTGTCTGTGGGACCGAGGCCCGCAAGATAGCAAGATAAAGTCCGGGCGTACATAGGCATACAGGTTACGGCTGTTGTATGATCTCATGGATCCTCTTTGAGGTAGAAGATCGGTGATTTCTACTCTGTACTAGTCATCTTGTTCACGGCATTTATCACTTACCACGGATTGTATCAGTTTGCCCGCCAACCTTTCTGTGGCATTCTATGCAAAGAGTGGAAGTGAGGTAAGTTTTCAGCGCAAATAACAAAAAAAATTCTCAGGTAAATTTTCTGTTATTAAGCTAAAACTTACCTCACTTCCAGTGATGCCCACCCACCTCCCCTCTGTGATACATCCTAACCATGTATCGCAGTGGAAACAAGAAGGAGGAATTATGGGTAAGTGAGCAGTCAGGTGACTAGCAGAGGAGAGAACTGTGTCATTCAAATTCTTACTAGATGATTTCATGTAGAACAAGAAATGCAAAGAGTGGAAGTGAGGTAAGTTTTAGCTTAATAACAGAAAATTTACCGGAGAATTTTTTTTTTGTGTCAGTAGATATGTTAGGGGGACATGATGTGTCACGTACCAAAATGTAGGTCAAGGTCGAAAGTTAAGGTCACTGTGACCCCCAAAATTATGAAATTGTTAAAAACCATGATTTTTTGTGCCCATTGATACACTGAGGGAAGACTATGTGTCATGTACCAAAATTCAGGTCAATGTCAAAGGTCAAGGTCACTGTGACTCCAAAATCAGGAAATCATCAAAAATAACTTTTTTCTCCCAGTAGATACATTAGAGGGACATGATGTGTTACATACCCAAATGTGGGTCAAAGGTCAAGGTCACTGTGACCCCAAAATCAAGAAATCATTAAAAGTCACATTTTCATATGCCTGTCCAGGGTTCTGCCCAGAAGTTATTGAGTGCCGGGCTTCGCGACTGAGGGGGGGAGAGTCCGAGAGGGGGGTTTCCCCCCTATCGTCCATAGGCAATTTTTCCAAATTAGCGTACGGAATGGTGCTCTGTGAGAGCATTTGATAAGTAAATGTTTCTAGTCCTAAATAAGACAGGAAACTGGAAGAGAAACATAAATTTGAAGTGAGAATCGATAATTATTTGTTGTGTTTTAAATTATTAATTTCTCTCTTAATAAATCCATTCATTTTTGGTTTCTTTTTGAGGTAGATCATTTTTTAACTTTAATGACTGAACTGAAGAAATTATACAATGTTGTAGGCTGGATATATAAAATGTGCAATATAATATGCCTCCAATCTCAATGGAATCCCGACACCAGCATGAGTGAAAACAGATACCATCGGAATGTGTGTCCGCTGTTACAATCATGTATTGCAGAAGCATCTTTTGTATTGTACATGTATGTATTGCCTTTGGCCCCAGCGGGGTGTAATTGTGCAAATAAATCTCTCTCTCTCTCTGTATGGTCACTTTGGCTAAAAATAGATTACTCAGGAATCTCCAATTTAATACTTGATCCAAGTGTACTGTTAACTCCAGATTAGCTACTAGACATACTACAGATATCTTATAGTAGATCTGATTACGTACGAACGAGCGCACACGTGTGTGCTTTTAATATAGATATAATTACAATATTTTTTGGAAGCTGACGTTTTACAACAACAACAACCGAACGACAATAAAAATATTTACCTTCATTGGACCTCTGGCGCTTCTGTGTGAAGAAGTTTTGCAGAGTTGCTTGGCGCTTCATGATATTTATGAAATACAAGTCATGGCGCGGTATAACTTCGAACGGTAGCAGACGACATAACAACTTCCATTCTCCGATCAAATGATTTGCTTCCTGCATGCATCGTAGCATATACAGCTCGCCTTCCTCAATACATCCGGCTAACAGCGATCAGCATGATCAATAGGGTTCCCGAATATTTCGAACACTTTACGGCAGATGATCAGGAAGCGTGGACCAGGAAAAACATGGCGGAGCTTGAGTATAGTACAAGCGTGTTTCTTAGTTATACCAGAGTTTCGCGTGCCGTCGGCACATGGATCAAGGAGCTACCTGGAAACGTATAATACCGACATTTTTGCAAGTACCATTAAAGTTACTGACCTTTTCGAGTGCTGGGCGCATCTTTTTTTTTGCTTTAGTGCCGGGCGGCCGAAATTAGTCCCGGGCGCTCCCGCCCAGCGTGGGCAGAACCCTGCCCGTCGAAGACGAGGTCGTGTATGTGATATCTCTAGTTTCAAGGTATGATTGGTACCAAACTTTGAGTATACCATACTCGCATGGCGAAGAGAAGCCATACATTTTGAGATCAATTTGTCAAAGGTCAAGATCACACAGTCCCCCAAAACTGAATCAAGTTTTCAGAGTTCTCTCCCCTACATGTTTATGGCATTTGTCCTGTGGAGTTTGAAACAGCTACAATTTAGTTAAAATATTGTGAAATAAAAACCATACATTTACTAATTCGATGGGGAGAGGGGTCCTTGATGAACTTCATAACTGTTTATTTCAAGAACAAAGGTTTACTTCATCACTTTCTTCTTCCTTCATGAAAAGTTCTCTCGGCTGAAAGGAATCCATTTGCAGGAAAACTACTATTCTCCTGTGTTTGACTATTCTCTATTTCAGTGTGAGATTTGTGAGCTCTCGGCTCTTGCTTCAAGGTCAACTAGTTACCAAAAGTTAAACCCATTTTAGTTAATCATTCAAAGATCTGATATATGTTACATTCTCAGAAGCACAAAATTGTAGACCTTTCTCTGGATTGCTAGCTACCAATTGGAATCAAGGCTATTAAACCACCTTGAAATTTGGACCAATGTAATTCCAGATATACGGGCGTATATTGAAGCCCCTTGGGCTCTTGTTAGTTATTCTATTGCCAAAAAGAAAAGTTAATGTAATTAAAGGAATATATTAACAATTTCAGTCTACATAACTATAGGTAAGTAGCAGTAATCGAGATCGTAATATGCACGAACTGATAGCATTCTCTTCTGAGAAAAAAGACAAATTTAGCAAATATTCCAGTGCTGCTAACTGCATGACACAAGTTAACGGAATAAGTACAAACTTCGCGAAGGATATATATGGATGGATGGATATTTATGCGGATTGAATGGGGTTATATAAGCGCATCTTCATTTTATCCAGCCAATTTCTACGTTCCCACTTCGAACCTGCCTTGATTTATCTGACCCCCTCAGCGTTCAAAATAATCCAAGTGTACTGTTAACTCCAGATTAGCTACTAGACATACTATAGATATCTTATAGTAGATCTGATTACGTACGAACGAGCGCACACGTGTGTGCTTTTAATATAGATATAATTACAATATTTTTTGGAAGCTGACGTTTTACAACAACAACAACAACCGAACGACAATAAAAATATTTACCTTCATTGGACCTCTGGCGCTTCTGTGTGAAGAAGTTTTGCAGAGTTGCTTGGCGCTTCATGATATTTATGAAATACAAGTCGTGGCGCGGTATAACTTCGAACGGTAGCAGACGACATAACAACTTCCATTCTCCGATCAAATGATTTGCTTCCTGCATGCATCGTAGCATATACAGCTCGCCTGACGCGAGATTCTGGGATTTCGGTAGCCTTCCTCAATACATCCGGCTAACAGCGATCAGCATGATCAATAGGGTTCCCGAATATTTCGAACACTTTACGGCAGATGATCAGGAAGCGTGGACCAGGAAAAACATGGCGGAGCTTGAGTATAGTACAAGCGTGTTTCTTAGTTATACCAGAGTTTCGCGTGCCGTCGGCACATGGATCAAGGAGCTACCTGAAAACGTATAATACCGACATATTTTTGCAAGTACCATTAAAGTTACTGACATTTTCGAGTGCTGGGCGCATCTTTTTTTTTGCTTTAGTGCCGGGCGGCCGAAATTAGTCCCGGGCGCTCCCGCCCAGCGTGGGCAGAACCCTGCCCGTCGAAGACGAGGTCGTGTATGTGATATCTCTAGTTTCAAGGTATGATTGGTACCAAACTTTGAGTATACCATACTCGCATGGCGAAGAGAAGCCATACATTTTGAGATCAATTTGTCAAAGGTCAAGGTCACACAGTCCCCCAAAACTGAATCAAGTTTTCAGAGTTCTCTCCCCTACATGTTTATGGCATTTGTCCTGTGGAGTTTGAAACAGCTACAATTTAGTTAAAATATTGTGAAATAAAAACCATACATTTACTAATTCGATGGGGAGAGGGGTCCTTGATGAACTTCATAACTGTTTATTTCAAGAACAAAGGTTTACTTCATCACTTTCTTCTTCCTTCATGAAAAGTTCTCTCGGCTGAAAGGAATCCATTTGCAGGAAAACTACTATTCTCCTGTGTTTGACTATTCTCGATTTCAGTGTGAGATTTGTGAGCTCTCGGCTCCTGCTTCAAGGTCAACTAGTTACCAAAAGTTAAACCCATTTTAGTTAATCATTCAAAGATCTGATATATGTTACATTCTCAGAAGCACAAAATTGTAGACCTTTCTCTGGATTGCTAGCTACCAATTGGAATCAAGGCTATTAAACCACCTTGAAATTTGGACCAATGTAATTCCAGATATACGGGCGTATATTGAAGCCCCTTGGGCTCTTGTTAGTTATTCTATTGCCAAAAAGAAAAGTTAATGTAATTAAAGGAATATACTAACAATTTCAGTCTACATAACTATAGGTAAGTAGCAGTAATCGAGATCGTAATATGCACGAACTGATAGCATTCTCTTCTGAGAAAAAAGACAAATTTAGCAAATATTCCAGTGCTGCTAACTGCATGACACAAGTTAACGGAATAAGTACAAACTTCGCGAAGGATATATATGGATGGATGGATATTTATGCGGATTGAATGGGGTTATATAAGCGCATCTTCATTTTATCCAGCCAATTTCTACGTTCCCACTTCGAACCTGCCTTGATTTATCTGACCCCCTCGGCGTTCAAAATCCGATGTGTAAATTTCACCAGCTAACGACAGAAGAACCAATCAGAACGTACACATCGATTGCGAGTGAAGTCACATCATCCTCTATTAGCTGCCCACTAATTAGGTCAGCCAATCAATAACGCTCTTGTGCAACCCATTTCGAATTTCAAATGTTTTCGAGGTCAGTGACGTCTCGTGTCTATTTATAAGTTATTTGAACATTGAAGGGGTCCAGATATATCAAGGGAAGTTCGAAGTGGGAACGTAGAAATTGGCTGGATAAAATGAAGATGTATAAGCGAAACCCCGAGTTTCATTGTGGCCAGCGGTATCTGCGGGCAGGCCCCCTACGTCGCTGTCGGCAGATCGAAACCCGAATCCAAATCATTCCGGTAAATCAATCAATCCACCCGAAAGAGTCCTACTCCTTGTGTCATTCAAACGTCCATAACAAACATATATTACGAGATGCCAGATATTTTCATTGCACAAATATCCAGCAAAGGGCAGAATAAGTTCGTAACACTGAAATTGTAACAAGTAACGGAACACGGTTAGAACGTTGGCTGTAGATCATTTATTTCTCACAACTTTGACTACGACCGGAGGACCGATAGGCGATACTCGATAATGCAAGCGATTCGTATACTCGGTAATTTTATTCTGTTCTTTCATACCAAAGGAATAACATATTATTGCATTTATACGATTATCCAGTACATTGGAGAAGATGTGAAGCGTTAACTATAATTCAATGAGTTTCAGGGTTGTTCGATTAATTGGACTTGCCAACGCCTTGTTTTTGACATAATCTTTGTAGCGCGAACTTATTCGGCAAGCATTTCCGCCATGAGTTTTCCATCAAAGCGAACGGCAAATGTCCTGCAAATAGGACAAGATGTAAACAAAATAGCCCCTTTCATAGATGAAGGAAGAAGACATCGGTAAGGCTCACACGGCGAAAGATAGCCTGTCTGAAATTGTAGTTTACGGGCCGCTTTCCATACGGGTTTCACGGCCCACTATGCTTTATTTGAACCGTTTTATTCTTATTGGTATTACATTTCTGTGTTGATATCTTTACAAGTACTACATTTTAAAACAATAACAAATACAGAATAAAAAAAATAAAAACGTGTAAATAATGTCTGTAATACATGTTTCTCGAATCAGTTCAGTCATTTCATTGTTTTTCGGTTCATAGATTGTTCAGTAATGTATATGCGCGTTCGCGTGGTTGATTACTTTGT